>VYZP01041322.1:0-46198 GCA_013400635.1 Hypocryptadius cinnamomeus | reverse complement strand
GCATAGCTCTTGATCTTTACAAATTACCTGTGGGCCATACACCAGACTTTGGGTTTTCAACTATTTAGATCTGGGGTTTTATTTATTTTTGGGGATAAGGCATGCATAGCAAGGTCAGATTTGAGAAAACTAAAACAACCCAGAGCTAACAATGGCTGAATTTTATGCAGCTGTATGAAGTTATCCAATTAACATCCTAAGCAATAATAAAAGGAAATANAACGATGAATAAGATCCTGTTCTAAAAATTTCTCTTCTCTCTTGATGGGCACATTTGTTTTCAAATTCACAGATGTGACTTTCCAAAAACACAGCTGTCTTATACATCTTCCATGACTGTTTTTTTGAAAACATCTTCCAGAAAACCAAAAGAAAGAAAAGGTATTTATATACACAAGTCATCAGAGTAACATTAAAGGAGATTTGCAGAACTCAGGACAGCAAGCATAGAATTGCCATCATAACACATTTTTCCTGTGGTGAAGTGGTTGCTTTGGCAATTTTTTTCTCTATTCTATTGAATGCATTAGCAAACCTTTCATCAAAAGTGGTTAAATACTCAAAACAAGTTATATACATAATTGTTTTGTTGTTACTGCAGATATATATGAATACTTTTTTCAGCCATATAAAAATCTGCAGGTTATGTTTACAAATATTAATTCTATCTTACTCTGAAAAAAATTTGAAGATTGGTTTTGGTTTTTTCCAAAGTATCTGAGATAGATAAAATTGCTCCATAACCTCTCTAGCTTATTGGAACTGAACTTGTTATTATTCTCTTGAAACTTCTCTTGAAAGCACGAAAACCTAATCTAGATTTTTCAACCCTTTGTCATAGCAGTGAAGATGTTTTGGATGACAAAAATTATTTCTGCTGGTGCTTTTCATAAAAGCAAAAGAATGATTAGTAGCACTTTGTTCCGGTTAGCGCAGGTATCATGTGACAGGTGAAGCATCTGTAAGTTGGATTTATAACCAAATTCCAAGCGTCAGAGTTCATGCTGGGGAGATATGGAAAGATTAGAAGCACATAAGTACTTCTACATAAGTACAAATTGCAAGAAACCTATTGTGCATAAGTCCTTAACCTTGGCATAGTGTAATAGCTTTTCTCAAACAAATTTGCACTGTTATATAACTAAATTACCAGCCTGTATAGAGATTTGTACATAAAATTTTTTATGTTTTCCTCCATTGAAAAATATGAAACATTTGAAAAATACTTAGAAATATGTAAGTACTCCACTTACTAGCGCTTCTGGCCAAATCACCAGTGCTTCCTTGAGTATTTGTTTCTTGTGGTGTACAAATTGTGTATGGAATGCTGGGCATAGCAACATTTGACAAGAACACTTCATCTGAGTCATGCTTTGCTGTCATTCAGGGTGCTTGAGCTTGAACTCTGCTGAGAGTTCAGAAGGCAGTTTGTTCTGAGTCTCAGCAACTGTGTCTGGCAGGAACTAGTCCACTGTCCAGCGGGTACAGTGTGCTTCCGCTCTGCCTAGGGTATACCTTGCCTGAAATGTGCTCTATAAATGCTCACCATTATGGCTATTTGAATCTGTCAGGAAATACTTAGCAATTAGAAGGTTTTCTGCTGAGGCCTTGACCAAATGCTGCAGCAAGCATTTTGGTATTCAGCATATGGTGTTCCCTTTAGTTAAACATTCAAATAGCAATAGGCCTGCATGGAAAAGTCTAGGTAGCTGACGTTTAAAAAAAAAAAAAAAAAGGTTGAAGGGTTGTTTGTTGGACTCTGGCTCCTATTTTTTATTTTTTAAATACACATGACAGTTCAAAGGCTATCTGATTTCAGAACTTCTCTGACAGAACCTGCATCCAGAGCATCCAGCCTCTGGGATGGGAAACAGCTCGCCACACACATACCCTCATGCCCACAGCGCTCTGTGTACACAGCTATTGGTTTCAGAGACAAGCAGCTGATGCCTCTGGGAATCAGTTTCTGAACCCCTGAATTATTGAAATACAGCATGTCTGCAGGACCCACTCCAACTTTGTGGAGGAAATGATGAAGTGGGCCATAAGTGTGCAGTGGTTCAAATGTCTCTGCTAATTTCAGATGAAACCTTTTGCATTTCCTCTGCTTTTTCCAGGGTCTGAATGGGCACTAGTGATTTATAAGGATTAGCTAGTTATTAGGTAGGGACTAGCTAGTTTAGCTAGATAAACTGTGATAAAACTAGAAGTGTAACGCTTGGTTACAGGATGTAATGAAGGCATCAATTATAAGGACTGGTGAGATGCATTTTTTATGTCTTCAAGGTGGGCTTAATACTGGAAAACATAATTTTCTTCAAAAGAAATTTGTTAATCTATTGTTAGTGCTCATCAAACTCCATGAAAACCAATGCAGACGATTGTGTTCTCCAGTTTGACCTTCAAAATCTATGAATTTCTGAACTGTCTTTTGTAGCACATGTTTCTTTCACTCTATTAAACTAGTTCTAATTAATTATATTTATCTTAATAGGTGAACAGTACTCGGTTATGTGTGAGCCCATGAAACTAACCATCTCCTGTTGTGTCCCACCTGATGCTGAAATCTGTCTCTTTCCAGAACTTTCAGAGTTGCTATTGAGGGCAGACAGAAGGAAAACCATGGGTTGCTTTTCCTACAGCTGCCTAGCTTGGATTTCTGTGCCAAGACGCCTGTAGGACAGAAGCTCTTTTCACTGAGGGAAAGCACGTGGTATTAATGAGATGTGCAGAAATGCATTTTTGATTCCAAAGCTGTCCCAGAGGGAGGTGCTTCAAGGATTAATGGAAAGAAAAACACTAGTTATCTTGTTAAAATTTCATTTACTGTCCGACTTATCAGGACTTACAAATATGAAAGTAATTTATGTTTTCAGGATGTGTGATATTCCATTCACTGGAGTGGTTGTTCCTTGAAAATTTGCCTGATGAGGTAAGAAACAATTACTAAATAGGAGAAGGAAATTTTTTTATTTAATGGTAGGGACTTCATCCTCAAGGTTTGGGTAGTGCTGAGGAAAGGCAAGAAGGATTTTTTTCTTTGGTTGAAAGGGAAGCATTAGTTACTTAATTTTGTTTAACCCTGCATTTCTTGAGCACTCCAGGATAGTTCCCAAAGTTAGATAAGTCAGCCAGGAGAATGAAAGAAACACACAACTGCCTTGCCTCTCATTTCCCCTATTGTTTTCATGACCAAATATGTGATATCAGTTAAAAGAACATCTCAAAGCATGTCCTAAAGCCTTAACAAATTAGCAGAGGACTATTTTCCACTCAAATTTGCTTTTGACCTTAGGCTTCAGTTTTGCAGAGGAAAGTATACAAGAGGATTTTTTTGGTGATTATTTTTTTTGAAAGTTTTTTGGGGCAAAACTTTTCAGCTTGACTCCTTTGGAAGTGTACTAGTGCTAGCTGAGCGATGCAGGATGCTCTAAATATTCACCAGTTTTCTTTAAACCATTTCCAAAGAATAGATCTGTCAAAAATCAACATTTTCATGCAGATGGAAGCAGTTTTGGTTTTTTTCTATGAGAAGATACAAAGGCCCAAGGGCATTCTCAGTAAAGGGAAAATTATTTGCAGTTGGTCAGACAAGCTGTCTGACTCAGGTAATCTACAGTTCATTGGGTCATGTGGTTAAAACTGAAGTCCAAGACGAGACACTCTGTTCAGTTAAAATGAATTGTAATGATTTTTTGTGCATGTGCATGGGCCAGCATGTGTGTTTTTCCATGAGAGAATCTGGGACTATTTACTCTATGTGTGCTAAGGTGTCTGCAAAACTTCTGGACAGCAGCAAACCAAACTGAAGAACAAAGCAGACATTTCATTCATCAATTTATTTTAAGAGGGCAAAAAAAAGGACAAACTATTTCAGGAAAGAAGACACACATGTTCTACATTAAAAACCAAGAGAATTGGTAGAAATACTCCTTTAGCAGATGACTAGTGTCAAAGTACATTAGAGACTGGTGTCTAAATAATACTGGTGAACAAAGTCACCAAATACCTCCCCTGAAAGAGGGTGAGAGATGTGTTTAGCATTCTCATTGGCAATCACCAGTGGCTGTCCAAGTGTTTTCTCATCAGCAGGGCTGGGAGAGGAAAGAATTACTTTGTCATTGCTTGACTCTGTAAGTAATAGGAGAAATTTTCAGTTATTGTTTATACTGTAGGTGTAAACCACATATCCTCAGTGGAAACCCAAGTCATGCAGTGTTAAGCTGTGTGTCAGCACATGGTGCTAGATGATCCCTGTCCTGAGATTTTATTTCTAAATGAGATTTAAAGACAAAGGCAGGGAAAGATGTTTGTCTCAGTTGCTGCCCTGTGACTGAATCTCTTGGTCTCTCACAAATTAACCAGTGCCCTCGCCTACTTTTGCAGGTGGTGAGGCAAAGGAAAGTATAAACCCCATATAATCTGGATAGGAAACTATTTTGCAGGACTGTTGTGAGGCAATTAGCAGCGCTGACTTCTTCACCAAAAACAAGTGACACAGCATTCCATCAGCAGTACCCCACATCAGGCCACAGGCTGAGCTGCTGGGTTTTGCTGCTGCCCTGGTAGAAAATTGCCCCACAGTGCAGTGGAGGAGGGCAGGAAAAGAACCAGTCCTTTAGCTTCAGTGATGCTGGTCTATTTTTCCTCATCTTTCTCTCCATGCCAGGCAACTTCCCTGAGCAGTTGCTTACAAAATGGTCCAGCAAATCTCTGGTTAATGCCTACATGTGCTTCTGATTATCTCTTCCTCCTCCTCCCCCCTCCACTGAAAACTGTGGTTTGTGTGCAGCTCACAGAAAGCAGTCAGAGGAAGTACAGGGCTGTTTTAGGGAGCTGCTGATTTTCTCCAGTTGGTCCTGACTGCAGTGAATAAACTATTCTTGTACATATATAACTTGTATGTAACTTTACTGGGCATTTCTTCCTGGACAGGAAATTAGCAGCACTAAAAAGAAAAAAAGTATGGTCACAGCAGCAATGGTGTATCTTCTCCTCTCGTTGCTTGGTCTAAGAACCATGAGAGTTTAAGCCCCGCCTGCAGACCACTGCCATGGGCACCACTTGGGAGCACAGCTCTGACTCTGATCACTCATCCTCTTCTCACTCACTTGAACAGGAATTCTGCTTCACCACAGCTTTCATCATATGTTCAAAAATTCCTGGTTACTTCCAGAATTTTTTTCCATATTCCCATGTGTACCTTTGAAGTCTCCACCAGACTTCAGTGAAGTAATCAGCAGCGCCAACTTCTTCACCAAAAACAAGTGACCTGGCCTGCTCTCCACCATGTGCTCGTAGGAGTCACTGCTCCCTGGGAAGAGCCACAAGACACCTGAGTCCTGACTTACAAAAAGCTATATTTGAAGAAGTGGCAGGTACCCATGCACAGGTTTTATGCTTGCTCTTTAGGAAAAAGTTTCTTCTCCCCAGGAAGGAAAAATTACGTTTGAGGAGGAGACAAGATGTGCCAAGAAAGCAAGATTGATAGGGAATTATCCTGTACTTAAAACAAGCATCTTGAGAGCTAGAGCAGAAGTCAGAAGATTGGTGGTGGTGTGTTTGTATGCCCTGCATAATAAATTCCAAAACTGACAAAAAGCGGGCTAAGGGTCACAAATGTCAAAACACCATTTCCAGTCCTCCCTTCCTACTTCATTCCCTGTGTTCAGGAAAATAAGTAGCTGATTATTATGTTACAAGACAAGAGTCTAGGAAAGGTCCCTTATGGGCAGTCATATCTTATCAGATGGAATTGCTTGGAGGTAGTCTCCAACAGTTACAGCACATGTTCTTCCAGCTGTATGGAAGTTTTCCCTGTTATTTGTATTATAATAACATTTTATAATATATTTTAGAAATACTTGAAGTCCCAGCTGAAATAAGATCCTTACCATATCGTTTGCATGGCTGGGGAGAGAATATCCTGTGGTGTTTAAAGCCTGCATATAAACAATTCAAAATACATTACTCAGAGATCTACAAACTCTTCCCATAGTATGGTGATAGCACTGGTTTCACCTGATCTTTTGGGTGCAATTATATGGAATTATATTAATGAGAATTTTTAATCCACCCCATTACTTCTGTGAATAGTATCTTCCACAAGCACCACAATCTGACTTGAAACTTTGATGGATTTTCCTAAGAGAAAACAGCTGTTGACTGAAATTTAATTCTTTCTGCTTGTGTTTCTAAAAAAAAAAGCCCTAAAACCAAAAAACCTCTCAACCAAAGCTTTTGTTGTAAAATTTAAATACGCAAATTAAGAATTTTACTGGTTTACACTGAAAATAAGGTTTGACAGTGGCTTAATTTTGCTCTTTTTTATGACAGTAGGGGAGAAAATAATTTTATGGTTTCTACAAAAGTAACAATTTTTTTAAAGCTCTGGGTCTGTTCAGAATTGTACATTAACTGGTCTCTGGTACTTTCAGAAAATATCTATCTGCAAGTAATATGTTCTCTGGTGGAACTTACTGCCCTGACTGGAGGGAGGGAGGGGATGGTGGGAAGGGCAGCAAAAGGAGAGCAGACATACCCTCCTCCAATGCTTGCCCCTGTTTGCAGTCCCAGCACTCATTGCTCAGCCCTGCCTTGCTCCAGCCTTGCCACGTGCTGGAGCAGAGCTCCCAGACAGCCTCACAAAGGACTGCCACAGCATATCCCCATCTGATCTCCATTACCACGGAAAACGTGCCAGCCTCGTGTCGGCAGCAGCCAGCACCCTGGAGCTTCTCCTGCTCAACAAAAATACTGAGCAATCTCCAGAGCTGGATGGCATCCAGCCCCCAACAGGGCTTGGAGGAGTATCCCCTTTGAAGATTCGGTAGGTTGGATGATGGATCTTTGAGAAAAGCACTGTAAAACTTGCTGGCTTCCAGTGGGGAGTCATTACCCAGTGGAAGATTTATGGCATTATCAAACAAACAAACATTATCAAAATGGCATTATCAAACAAGATTAGAGGAATGAAGATAAAGGTGAGCTTGTCCACATACCTGAAGTCTACCTGCACCATGCCAACATATTTTAAGGACCCCATGTATACCAGGTATGAGTCATTTACTGTGGGATGGAGTTATGTGGCAGCAGGAAGAGGAAGAGGAAACAAGGAAGAGGAAACAAGGAAGAGGAAAAGAGGAAGAGGAAGAGGAAGAGGAAGAGGAAGAGGAAGAGGAAGAGGAGGAGAGGAAGAGGAAAAGGAAAAGGAAAAGGAAGAGGAAAAGGAAAAGGAAAAGGAAAAGGAAAAGGAAAAGGAAGAGGAAAAGGAAAAGGAAAAGGAAAAGGAAAAGGAAAAGGAAAAGGAAAAGGAAAAGGAAAAGGAAAAGGAAAAGGAAAAGGAAAAGGAAAAGGCATATTTCTGGCTTTTGGAAATTTATCTCTTTTTCCTGTTTTGAACCAAATTATCAAGGATGCAAAATATTAATATAGGTTAAAAAATCTTAGAGTCTTGCTCAAACAGAATGAGCAGAATAAGAAAATACGTAGTGATAGCTGGTTCTGTTTTCAGGTGAGAACCTGCAGCATGACTTTCAATAGTGTCAACCCTTCTAACTTACAACACTCTCTTTTACACTGACCTGCCTGTGCCTCTAAATCCTGTTTTTATAGCTGATGAACCGTAAGCAATGGCTGGCTTTGCATAGAGCAATCACAAATTGCACTGAGACAGATACAAACACATTACACCCAAACTTCACTCCTTGAACTCTCGACTCCCCGTGGCGACTGCGGTAGCATTTGTCAGCCTAATGATTCTGATGCTCCATAGAAATAGAAGAAAATTAATACTTGAGAGGCTGGGTTACAAAAACAAATGCACTTTCAAATTCTGCTAAATGGAAGAAACTAGATCATTAGGAAAGACAGACTAATGTATTTAGTCTGACGACGACATAAGTAGCCAGAGCATCATCTCATCCATTAAATGCTGCCTTCATTTCCATTTCTGCTACAATTCTCTTTTTTAATCAGTAGTTGTTCTAGTTTTGATAGTGTTAACTGTTGGTAGAGGTCTATCAAACCTAAATTTAAAAGCCATCTATCTGATCACCCTAATTATTAGAGTTTTTACAATACGGCTCTTTAAATGCCATAAAGCAAGATGGGGACACCTCAAAGGCAAATTTCCAAAAGCCTTTGATCCCATAGAAAAAATAGAAGAATTTTACATTATTAACTATATTCTGTAGTTAACTATATGAGCTATATGTCAGCAGAGATCTTCCAAATAAGATTCAAAACATTGAGTGCCATAAAGGAATGCCCAGTTGACACAGAACCACACTTTGTCTGGCATGATCTCCAGCAACTCATGTTGACCTGATTTTTCATATTGGTATTTCTGGTCATGTCCAACTTGTCTCGCGTTTTAATCTTCTGCTGTTATCAGGTGCATAGTCTCAGTTTGAGGGAATCTGAAGGAAGTAGCTCATAAGCACTGGGACTAATTGCCAGTTCTTTCCCTTTTAGGTGATTTCCACTTTGCACATTTTGACTTTATGCCTAAATGCTATCAGAATGACTGTGAAGCTCATGCTGAACAGAATACTAACACTTACATGAAAGACAAGCAGTGTGCATAACCTGTCTTCAGGGAAGCCTAAGTCTAAGCATAAGCCCTATGACTTCAGGTAAGAAAGACCCCCTGAAAAACAGAACATGACGTCTGCTTAGTTTTTGCAAATATGTGGATACCCAGAACCACCATTCACTGGTGGTGAGGGGGCCCCCACTATCTGAGGGGCCACTTTAAGAGGGCAAACTGAGTTGCTCCTTCTCCCTTAAAGAAGGCATGAGTACAGTTCTTTTGCTTCCACAGGCTGCCTCTTTCTACCAAACAAGCTGCAATGGAGGGCTGCCTTCTGTTTAATTCAGATGAGAATGAATAACAGCCTTTAAAGCTGCTGCGGGACAGAAGCAGTCATCTAACTGTTCCCATCATGCACAGAGGGAATGTGATCACGTGCAGTGAAACAAATAAACAAGATATGCATTTCTGATAATGTCTTTTAGTTCTGCTAGGGTTGAAATGCTGGGAGATTGAGCTGGCTTTACCTGTAACTGTGAGATCTGTGCAGTATGGAAACTGTATCGTTACTTCACCCTTTTGCACAAAAACTAAGTACACACAGAGAAACATTTCTTATTATACTTAATACAACACTTGACTCTTGTTTACCCTTATTCATGCTTAACATTGTGGTTTTAGGCAGCAATATGAGAAGACAGTATAACAAATGTTCCTCAACCATTCAGATTTTAAAACAAAATATCTTTGACTATCTCCAGCTCCCTATTGTATTAGTAAATGTTTTAAGACCAGATTTGGCACAGGACTTAGGGACAAGTCTAAAACAAAGAGTATGTTTACTTCCTAGTATCTCCAGTGCTTTTGAAACTAAACATGTTTACCATCAAGTATAGGCATGAATCTTTCATGAGTGAGTGGTGTAGAACTTGTTCCAAAGCCTTGTGGAGTCAAGAAAAAGGGTTACATTAATGTTCTTGGTTTCAAAACAGACTCTTAAAGAGAGAGCCTTGCTACTTCAGTGTGTTATTTACCAGAAAGGAACTTTGCATAGCAAAAAACTGCTGAATTTCTGAGGTTCTCTGAGAACCTGGCTTTGTAGTGAGGATAAGACTGTCTTAAAGCACTTTTCTGCTTGACTTAGCTGTCTTCACAGTCCTGGAGAAGTGAAGCTAGAACAAAGTCCAGCATTTCTGGAAATTCAATCTTTGTAGTCCATAAGTAAATAAATGGATTACACTTTCCTATAGAGACAATCCACTAGAGTGCAGGCTTTATCCACAACTAAAAGAAAAGAAATAGGACCTCTTCATGCTTCTCTGTTGCATGCAGATCAGCCAACGATTACCAAATTACTCCATAGCAGAGAGAAGAGCATGGAGGTGTAGTGCACTCCTATTTCCAGGGAGACGCTGCTGCTGGCAGGTCCTTTGGCTGCATGCCAAAGCACGGATCAGCAGCCTTCTCCCACAGTGTCCTCTCTGGTTTTAGGGTGTTGTTGCAAGCTTTGCTAGGGGTCCTTCTCTGAGTCCAGCTCATTCCTAATTCCTCTACTTTAGTTCCCCTTGCTACAGGTCATGTTAGCTGTGGATGTTGGAAGTTTGTGTTTCTAGTAAAGTTTACAAATGCTTTTTGTCCAAACGTGTTTTTGAGAAGTGTAGCTTTGCCAAAACTCAGTTTTATGAAAGCACTTCAAATTCAGCAAAACATTCCTTCCCATTTTAGAAAAGACACTGTAACCTTTCATTTCTCTTTTTTTTTTTTTTTTTAAGAAAAATCTGCTTTTTATCTTTGTTCTTATACTTCCTGCTTTCTCTAAATACACTTATCTTGGAAAGTGAGGAAAGAGCATTGAAAACCTAGAAGGAGAGGGATGGGAATAAACAACGAAAACAGGGAGGGAGCCCTCTCTCTTTTCACTGTCCTCTCCCCCATATTTTTTTCCCGACCTGTGCTCTCTCATGGAAAAAGAAGCACAGAAGCACATGATTATAATTTAAGTCAGCTTCAAAGAAGTAAATGCAGGACCCTTCACATCTCCTTGCCCAAGTGTGCAGAAGTGGGCTGCACAACTGTGTAGCCCCCTACCAATGCACTGCAAGTGTCCTGGAGCAGCAACCTGGGAATGTCAACACTCCCAGTGTCTCATATATCTCTCAGGCCCATCAGGATGTCAAACTGGTGATCGTTTCCTCAGCCACAGCTCTCTTGCTGCCCCATATTCTTCATCACCTGAACTAAGCCCACCAGGTTTTAGGTAATGCTATTAGACACATATGTACTGTAGTTTGCTGCCCTTGAGAAAAGTATGAGTTGTTTTGGATTGTGTGCCCACAAGCAGAATTTAATTTACAGGTCTTCTGGACACTCTTGTCTGGCTATTAGTAGCTGTAGAAAGGATATAATATTCTGTGAAACAAAATACCATGTTTCACGTACAAGATCTTCCTGCCATGGTAAATTTCAAGGTGATCAGGGAGCGTGGTTTAATAGAAGTACACAAGCTCAAGGCAACAGAATTTCATTTTTCAAATAACAGTGAAAAATGTACAAACAGCAGTGAGTGAAGTATTTGAACAGGTCACCATGACATGGCAAAGCTACCTCTATGCTTATGAAAGCAGTGGAAAATGAACTTTCATCACTGCCAGTTTATGAGGCTGTCATTAAAAAGTAATTGTAAAGTAATTTCATCTGGTAGTGTAGATGTTTAACCCTAGCAGGCAACTAAGTACCATGGAGTCACTGGAGCCAGCTGCTACTGGGGGGATGCGGAGCAGAATCAGAAAGGCAAGACCTGTGGACTGAGATAAGAACAGTTTAATTAATGAAATAAAATAAAATAAAAATAATAATTGTAATGAAAAGGTCTGCTCTGGTGAGGAAGAGGTTAACTTTCAAGAAAGAAACATGGCTGCAGATACAGGCCTAACAAAATACATGCAGTTAGCTTTTTGTATCATTAATTTCTCAACTTTTTTTTCTGCTGCAACTCTTTAATGGGTGCAGCTGGTACCACTCACACACCATCCCGCTGATTCCTGTGATTTTGACGCTCAGTGGATGGTAGCATTTAGATGCACAGCAGGCCGATTTGTGGGTGTGGAGCTGGCAGCAAGCTGTGAAGTGCTACCATTTGGTAGTCATCTTGTGGAAACCCTATTATTAACAAGCACGAGTGCACATCTATTGTGTTAGGAACATTCCTTGGAGCCTTTTGCTAATTTCACACCTTGATTCTTTGTAATGACCGAAGTACCTTTCACATTTCGTAAAGTAAAGACTCTGGTGGTGCCATTGCTCCTTTCAGTTCTGGTAGATAGATTTGGAACAGGGCGGTTATTTTCTGTTCTGACAAAATTAATTCCCACTCTTAACATTCATTGACCACATCTGATTTTATTTCTCAGTTTCTTTCTATATTTCCATCATCTGGTTTTCAAGATCATAACTTTATGTTTGACTGTCAATGATTCTTTTGTGTTTATACTTTGTTTTATTCTTCCACACAATTACTGGACTGCCACAGTTTGGGGTTCATGTCTCTGCTCAAGTATCCTTGCTTTGCAACTTGACAGAAGACAGAGAGAAAAAGTTATTCTACTGTCTAGAAGAGAATGCAATGAAAATTAATTTTGCCAAAATTTCATTATTTTTCTTGTTGTCTGTGATTTTTAAATTTCTGTGTACAAACAATGGGACTTTGAGACGTCTTAAAGCTGCTTTAAATAACCACGCAACTGGTTTGGACCTCAGGCACCCATAACGATAGGAAGACCACATTGAAAATTGTCTTTGAACAATTCTAACTGCATTTAGTGCTCTGGCATAGAAAACTTGCAAAAATAAAGTGTCTTAAAATTTACCTCAGTCTCAAAGCCCAGTGAGACTGAGGGTTTTTCCTGCTGTTTCTAGAAAATTTCCCATTGTTACAATATGCTTAAAGAGATTTATTTGTATGTTTTTATTCTACATTAGGTCATGGGGAAAATATTTTAAAAGAATGGGCAATGAATACCACACATTACTGGTTTTTGGTTTGGGGTTTTTTTTTAATGCAATCTGCATTTCCGCTAAAGTCAATCTGTCTAACAACCATTTAAGACAGGTATTTTACTGCATCCTCTAATAAGAATACCATATCATGTCTAGTACGTACTTCTAAAATTTGGACTCCTAGTGCCATTTTCTGTACTTCTGCCATGCAGCTTTTTACTGGGGGCTCAGAAAAGCCAGCAGTTCCATGTTTACCATGAACACAAAGGGGATTGATGGCTCCCCAGCCCACCCTAGCTGTGTGCAGGTGAGCAAGCAGAGGAGGCATTGCTACCAAGGGATTCACCAAGAGACTTGCACCAGGCTGTGTGTGGAGGTGTGATTGCAACCCGAATCTCGACTGGAACAGAGAGCCTGCACGTCTCCCCTTGTCCCTCCTCACTGCCTGCCCCACCAGATGTGCTGAGGGCTCTGATGGTGACACATACCAGCCCAGCCTGGCAGCCCGGGTCAGAGCCCCTGCAAATGCAAACCTGCTGCAGATGCCGTGCACACACCTGTACTGAGCTGCTGGGCTACAACAGGCTGCAGCAGAAACAGATCTCCAGAGAAAAGAACAAAATTGCACATTGTCAGGAGGGTGATGGAGAGAGCTGGAGAACAGAGGCAGAAAGCAGAACAGGAAAGCAGCTGGCTGCCTTTTTTTTATTTTACTTCTTTTTCAAATGGTTCTATGCTTTCTCCAGCAATGTAAGAGGTGCTGCTGAGGTGCTGAAAGGGAAGAGGGAGGCATAAATAGAAAGGTGAAAGGGACGCTTGATAAAGGAAATTCGGACCAAGGAGAGAAAACCTGGAACTGTTTCAAAGAAAACCTTCCCTTAACTATGGGGAGCTGGCCTGTGAGTCTAAACAGGCTATGTAATTTGCTGTAGCTCGTACCCTCTAATTTAGCCACTAGGTGTATTTGTACAGAAATACAGAACTGAAAGCAATTCAGAGCATGTCAGGAAGTGGAGTATGTGTTTCTTGGGACTTTGTCTGGTTGAAGTACACTTAAATACCCGGTTGGGAATATAGGTTTGGCAAACAGCGTAGCCAGAAAAAGGAAAAAAAATTATTTTTACTTCAGAACTCCTCAGCCATTAGTGAGCTGTGTGGAAGCACTAATGAATTACCATTTCAGAAGTAAAATAAAAAGTTCAGAAGCTGTCACCACAATCTAGCAACAGTACTGTTTCAAAACCAGGAAAAAAACCCACTTTTCAACTTAAGAATAGTCAGAAAAGTATCAAAAAATACTGGAGGTGCAAAATCTTTGTTTGTTGCAGGATTTGCATTCATTTGTAAGGCTTTTTTTTTTTTTCTTTTACCAAGCAGTAATTCATAGACATCCTCATCAATCCTATAATTTATTGTGGGACAGCACACAGAGAGCAGTGATGCTAACAGTATGGTTATCCTGCACTTCCTTCTGCAATCAGGAAAAAAACCACTGCAGTGTGTATTGCAGTGAGAGCCTGACACTGACTTTGTGGGGCTTGGCAGCATTTTGCAGCAGCATGTTGCTGCTGCAGGTAGGGATTATTTGTATGAAGCCAGCGTCCTTGAGTGTGCTAGATTCACACAGTGAGCAATGAAGAATAAAGTACACAGTAAAAATCATGTTTAAGAGACAAAAATGGACGTAAGAAATAAGAAACCACAAATGGGAACCAACAGCAAAAGACTGGAAAACAGCAAGATCATATCAATCAGGATAAAATGCTGTGCTTTTGGCATCAATGACCTCACTCTCTCTTGGTCCTCCAGTATTACCCCTCTCGGTGCCATTTCCTGAAGAGGTCAAACTTCTTTACCTAAGTCACTTTATTCTCACAATATTTCACCCACAGATGTTGCTGGTGCTCTCCACATGGAAATGAGCACCCTGCACCTTAAAATAAGGTCATCCACACTCATCATCACAAGTGTGAAATATCAAGCACTGTCAAAGTGCTAAATGTATTTGATTGGAGCTCACATCTGGGTTAAGGAGATTGCACCTGGATCAGCTGCAAGCTTTGAATTGGCTTATTACTGGGTGTACAGTTTGTGCAGGAGTGCTGGAGAGGTTTCTCATGTATCTATACACACAGGCATGGGATTTTAAATTTATAATATATTCAAGGGGTTGGTTTGTTGTGGTTGGAGCTATTCTGTATTATTTTTTAATTTTGCTGGTGCATGCTAGAGGACAATGTTAAATGCTGTAACTCGTGAGAGTTTTAATAGAATTTAAATACAAAACTCATTGAGGGGTTATCTGTCCAGCATATCTGATTAGACAGAAATGGATATATAATAGATAATTTTTAATATCATTCATATATTGCTCCAAAGTTAACTGTTATAATTTGTCTATGGTTTATAGGCTGTAGTTTTTACGTAGTATCGGTAATACACTAGTCTTTAGTTAATAAATAACTGACATAGTTACAGTATCTGTTATTGACTCAGGAATATTTGCAAATATTAAAGCAACTCATATAATGCCTGTAAAAGCTTTCATTTCCTTAATGTCTGGACTAAATGTAATCATGAGTCACCTAATGGCCTGGAATGGTGTCCTTTGTACACCCAAACACATCAGCTTATGAGGAGGATAGGTGAAGGAAAAAGTGGTATGGTTTACTGAGGAATCCATTCCTGGCTGTTATGTTTACTTGTAAAAAATTCCCAACATGCTGAAAGGCAATTATCTGCCATTGGGTATGTACTGAAAATCTGTGGCATGGCAACAAAGACCATAATTCATATTTAAGAGGATGGGGTCACGACTGTGGTCACTTCCCCGGGCTTTTGATCAGGGTTGTGGATGGAGTGGAAATTGCTGCAGTGTGATGGATGATCTTGGGCTCTCACAGTAGGGACAAACCTGGCAATCATTACTGTCAGGGGGGTTGGGGTCTGAGCATGGTCATTAAAACGTAAAATTTTAAGTACTTTCATGCCATCAGCGAGTGCCTAATAGCAAAAAAATTTGACTTTAGTCAGACAGTTAGCTTTGCGTCTGCCTCTGTGGACATGGAGACACAAATGGTTTATGCCCTACTGAAGGCATAATCAACCAGAATGCGCTCAAGCAAACAGAAGCAGCAAAATAACTCCTTTGGTTTTCATCTCCATTCTTATCTACAAGACACCAGAGGAGCTGTTTGCTGAAGGTGTTCTAACGACAGGATGGTACTGTCATGATAACAAGCACATATCCCATACACAAACATGTGTACTTGGGAAAAGAGCAGTGCTATATTTCCCACACATGGAATACAGTGTAGGAGAAACAAATGGTCTTCCCTCAGGCTGACTGCACATCAGAGGATCCAGGTAGGTATGGTGTCCCTGCAAGGCTTTCTGGTTGTCATGTTGGTCTGAGACAGTATTCTCAAGGACTGCTGATCCCACAGTCTTGTTTGCTTTCCTGAGGTTAGATGATTTTATGTTCTCTTATGGAATCCAGCTCCCTAAAACACCATGAGATTTCTAAATCTAGAAAACTCGGGTTTTCTGATGACACTGAGGTGCCATCCTTGGTACTGGGAATGTTCAGATTTCTCTCCATTTGGGATGAATTTCCCCTTCACGTAATCATTTCAAGATGACATGAAATATTCATGAAGAAGTTAGTCCAGGCCAACATGTAGCTAAGGTGTTTAACCAATCTTTCAATAAGTTTGATGTTCATCTACACCTCTTCTCTATGCAAAATTTGGAGCTCTGTTCCCATGCACTGTCTTCCCTGAATCTCGCTTCACTCAGCTTGCCCCTTTTCCTTCCATGTTTCACATTCCACAGGGCAGTTCACAGTCAGGATGCAGAACAGCTGCCTATTGCAATTGTTCAAGTCAAACATGTTCCTTGTCCATGTACAATTCTTTAGTGAAACACCTGCAGCCTGGGCAAGAGCATCCTGGTACTTAGTTCAGCCCTCACAGTGGTCTGTTTGTTGAAGGCCATGTAAAATGATGAGGCTACAGCTAAGGCTTGCCTGAGGGTAGTTGCAAAGGCCAGTTCTCTACACGCCCTGGTCCAGAATCTGCTCTTCCCAACAAGCCCACAAAGAACTTCTCACTGTTGGCACCTTCCCCATGTTTCCTGGGGTTGAAAGAGGACTTGATTTACATTGAGTTTCAAACTAAGCAGATTGACATCAAAGCAACGGAAATCAGGCCCCAGTAAGTGGTTTATAAATGCAGCCTAAGTGTTTTGAATCAAAACAGTTCTTTCAGTGAATTTGGAGGGGTACGTCTGTTGTCCTTATCATTGTTAGTTTCTGTCTTGAAAACACTGAAAGGTCACTCACATGAAATCCACTCAGGGGACCATTAGAAAAAAAAGTTTCCATTCCTGAATAAAACCCTTACCGGTAGGTTTTTCCTGGTTTGTTTTGGGGTTTTTTTTTTGGTTTTTTTTTTTTTTTTTTTTGCATGGTATTACTTGGAGAGTATAGTAATCTAAACAAGAAAGGTATGTATGGATTGTCTCAGAGAAGCCTCCTGTGGGTTGTATTGTACAAAATTAAGGAACAGAACCTCAGTTTGTGCATGCTTTTCTCATCCCAGATGGAGAAGACAAGGCTTTGCTCTGCAGTTTTTGCAAACAGCCTTGAGACTGCTTCATACCCCTGAAAAAAGAGCTTATGCAGAGGCACCCAGTGAGGACCAGATGTCTGACTCATAAAGTACTTAACTGAAATGACAGCAATATATAAGTTAGCTGGATGTTTGTTTTAGGAAATGTGCTATCTCTAGGTGTATATCTCTAAGCTGTCAATGACAACATTTCCTTCCAAAGCTGAAAGAACAGTGTCTTTTTGTAGTACTGGTGCATCTATTGGCTGCACCAAATAGCATAAAACAAGTACAATGTTACAAGGAAGGAGGAAGGAAAAACCAACAGCTTGTGACATAAGCATTTTGTGTAATTGCCATCTGAAGCTTCATGGAGTACATGTGTATAAACACAGCACAGAAGAAGACAAATAAGGCTTCAATAAATATTTTGTATTACAATTTACCTAAACAACAGAATTATTTAAAATCCAGTCTTTATCCAGATTTGACTTTTACAAATGGATCTGGGATATCTGATTAGCTGAACTAGAAACAGCAGGGTTTTTACTCAGGAGCTGATGCACTGAGGTGCTCAAAAGAAGCACTGTGCCTTAGAGCAGTCTTGCCTTCTGTCTTCATCTGCCTGAAATGGCTGAGCAGGCACAGTGATGTCACCCTGCTGATGTGACCAGTAGGAGAAGGAAAAAAATGTCCAAAGGAAGAGTTTAGACTTTGATAAACTAAGGTCAAGAATGAAGCCCAAACACAGAGGTGTTTCTGTCTCTTTCTGCCATTGAAACCCTTCAGAGATGGACACTCTATCAAACAAGCCTATGTAGAGGCTCACAACAGGAAATCATTCTAGTACAGAATGAAATTTCCTATGTATCTGTTCTCAAAACATTAGATTTGGTAAATTATTCTTTCAGTTTCGGCTCATCTTTTCAAAATGTAAACTTCAAACCATCCTTTTCCCCTGAACTTGATTTAGAAGACAACCTCCAAAGAATAATAATAATTTTAAAAAATCACTCATGATTGAAACTCTTCTTTGAGCAATGTTGCTATAAAGATGTTGCATTTTTAACAGCCATGAGGCAATGTCATACCCTTTTTACTGTGGCTAAGAACAGTCAGTGCACTGTAGCTCACTGATGAAGTAAGTGAAACTGTGTAAATATTTGGTAAATTACTCTCCACAATGAGCAGTCTGTCTAAGCAAAAGCTTGTGTTATAGTCCAGACAATACTGAGAACTTTCTAGCACTGACCTTAGAGAAGACATACTGTGTAGCCCAAATCCAAACATGACCAAGCTAAGTGCAAGCAAACCAGGGGTGCTTTCCTTTCATTAGAATTTCTCCCTGACCTCTGGATGACAAGGGCATAGGAAAAGGAAGCAATTTTTCTTCTGTCCTTGGGGAAAGAACATTCAAAAGAGATTTCCTGTGACTGGTCTACATCATCTCTCTGGTGCCTGGTGTGAAACCCTGGATGACCATCTTTTTTAGCATCCATCATAAGCATTTATTCATTTTTTTTCTCCATGAAGGGCCCTGTGTGAAATTCACAAAAGCTTTAAGTGGGTACTGCAGGTAGCTGGATGGAATCAATCAAAACATTTTAGCACTTTAGAGAAAAGAAGTGTCTTACTGGAACAATTGTTCCCAAGTCAATCCTTCTGATCTCCTTATGTTTTAAACTATTACCTATCTTTTTCTCACCAAAGGCTGTAAAAGTCTATTAATAAAGTTCGATGTGACATTCTTCTTTCTTTAAGTGTTTTGTTGAAAGTTTGAGAAGGCCTTTTTTTTTAATCTTATGATAAGTTTAAAAATATGTTTAGCACCTCAATTTTTGTTATTTTAAGTTACCACATGCATTACAGAAATAACACTTCTTATGTACTTCCAATCTTTGCAGCTGTGGCCTGTTTAATCATGGTAAAGCCATATGCCAAAATCTTTGCTCTCAGAGTCACAGGTCCCCAGGAGCCCTTGGCTATGACCAGCAAGCCAGAAATCAGTGCTGGACCTCTCCAGATTTCCCTCTCTGGTGATATCCACCTAAGGGCAATTTATGATTCTGCATTTCCTACCAGAAGGCCTTCCTAATGTGCAGCTTACTGCACAGTAGAGCTTTCTTTTTGTTCCACCTGGATGAACAGGATGCCTCAGCATTCTCTATCCTCTTTCCTGTTGTGCAAGCTCCTATACTGTAAAGAAGCACTCACCAAGAATATCATGGTTTACCTATGTGATACACATGGTAACATAAGCAAGATTATCCTACACAGAGCTGCATGAAAAGAGAGGCACTGAGTGAGAGAAATGAAGGTACAAGCACAGGAAAACAATTGATCCTACACTAAACAAGTGACCAAAAATACACTGCTGAGCTCTTTTAAATATGGGCCTCTCAGATGTTACAATATTATGAGACTAACCTTGTAGTCTCATAATATTTCTCAGAGAAACAGACATGTCTTACATTTAGGGTGATGTCAGGCTACAGCTGTTATCAGGGTAGACATTAGGATTAGCATTAGGGTTTCAAGGAGGCAAAGAAACAACAGGTAATGTTCACAGGCATCCTAAATTTTTCTTTCCTTTTTGCAAACTGGGAATGGTAAGATCCTCATTTCAGAGGCTTCAGAGATACAGCATTAAGAATAGAACTAGTTGTAACTCTGGTGAGTGATCAGGATGGAAAATATGGCTGGGCTACAGAGGAAGGAAGGACCTGAAAGCAGATTGGGATACATTAACATTTTGAGCTTCATAAAGCAACAAGTTTCTGGCGCTACTTTTAGGAGTCAGGGAGATGAGGAAAAGCTAGAGGTATAGTAAAATTGGGGAATTCAGGAAGGATCAACTGTGCTGCACTGAGACCTGCAATCAGCCTGGGTCCATATTTTCTGGTTCAAAAAATTGGTGGTGTTATAGTACAATGGCCAAGCATCTTAATGTGATTTAGGCAGCTAGAACTGAGTGGTGACCTCTGATGAAGACATTCATGACAAGTTTCCAAAGGGACCTACAAAGAAATATGCATCAGTTACAGGGATGCTTTTAGGTCTTCCACTTTTAGTGGTCTGTAGGCTTTGTCTGGGGGATTATAATTAGAATTTACACTTCATAAATTTGATTAACTGGGAAGACAGATGTGTTCAGAACAATCGCCCAATTAGTTTTTTTTCTTTCATATTTATAATGGAATTAGTGTCAAGAAAGAGACACTTGAAGCAAAGAAGGCATTTAAAATTGCCAGATAATCTTATTTAGAACTACTGGTTGTCACTTGGCCCCAAAATTACTTTTAATTCTGGATTTCATGTGTATGACTTGGACAAGTGTTAGGTGTCACATATTGGTTTAGGCAGGTAATTGGAAGAAATTTAAAATAGGACCCTAGGTATGTGAGAAGTTATTATCACCATTATGCCCAAGATATCCTGCTCTGAGGTTCATACATATCTATGACATAAGGCTCTTATTCAGAGTATTCCTCGTGTTGGAATTAGCAGCGTTGTGGTATTTGAAGCAAGAAGGAAGTGTTGAGTTCTGCTTTAATGTCACTGAACTAGAGTTTCACTTGCTAAAAATCCTCAACACAGGATGATATTGAGGTTTGGGTTTCACAGAGATCACCAGACCAAACATAAAACTGTTGCTAAAACAAGGGGTGTGATTAAGGTTGAAGTTCAGGGTGGGGAAAAAAAACATAGAAGGAAAAGTCTAAGAATAGGACAGTAGCCTAAGTTAGGACCTTGTGTGGCATGCTGCATATTTTTATCTCTTGGGTTTGTGGTGTGGTTGAGGCTTTGTCCTAGATTATTGATGATACTCTGTTAGGAAAAGCGAGACAGTGAAAGACTACAAAAACCCACAAAATCAGAAAACACAAAAAGCCAAGGTCAAGCAGGTCATGGACAGTGTTTGAACTTTGGCCAATGTTTTCTTGCTGTATTCTACTACTCTGAAGCCCAACTCTGGGCATCCACCACCCTCTTATTAGTCCCATGGCTCTTCCCAGTTCTTTCCTGGTGTTAGTGGCCCAGGCAGGGAGGATCCTGGGCTCTGCTGAGGAGCACGCCTAAGGCAGATTGGAAGTGGAGTATATTTAATATTTTAATATTTCCCAAATAGTAAGGGGACAAACTTTTGCACTATTCCTCAATTCTGCCGAATTATGTATTCTCTGCTTCTGACTCCAGTTTAACACTTTACTTTGATTTCTGATCCTAGTTGTTAACTAACCCATCATTAATTTGATATGTAAAAACACTGGAAGACAAGTGCTGAAGGAGCTTTTATGTTAATTAAATGGCCTTTGGGTATGATGACACGTGGGATTTTTGTTTATCACAGTCTTAAACCAAGATATAACTCTCACAATACCCCTAGATACAGCTGTAGTCTCAAGACAGCTGAGAATCTCAAGCCTAAAATATGACAAAGATAATTTTGGACATCAATCCTCAAATTCTCATTGCAGACCACTTACCATCTTTTCGTTATTAGAGCCTTTGAATAAGCAGTCCAACATTCTGAAAATCAGAGTTAAATTAACATAAACAAAAGATACCATATGTAAAAAGGATTTGAAACAAATGTTGGGGAAATATCCCACTGTGCACCCCATTTCTCCTTATCAGAAATGCACTTGAAAGTGAATGCTGGCTAGACATGCCACCCAAGATTTACCAATTAATGACAAGTTTAAAACTGAGACCCATGTTGTGATCAATCACAGATTTCCTTCTTTAACATCCTCATGCTTTATGGAAAGCTCTGATCTGGATCTCAAAGCAAAGGAGGACAGGAAGTTTAAACTATTGCATGCACTCTTGTTGGAAACAGCCCCCAGGATATTAATATATTTTTGCATTATAATGACTTCAGAAAAACAGAACACCAGTCTATGGTTTTTGTTATTTCTTCCACAGTCTAATAATACCTAGAAAATCTAAGTTTAAAAGTTAATACATACACCTGTTGTGCAAACAATGTTTTCTTTAGAAGGCAGGTGGTGTACTGTACAGGTAAAAATATTTGGGGATTTCTAGCAGGGAGGACATATTTCTCAGCCTACATTTAGACATGAAACCTGGGAGCCTGAAAAAACTAAACACGTACCAAATTCCATATATGTGCAAGACCTCAAATTCATCAGAACTCCAATTTCTCACAGGCTGAACCCTAACACTGATATGAAGGTTAGCTTCCATAGCACTGAGACAACTCCTAAGATTCAGGGTGGATACATGAGAACCAGGATGGGTGAAATGTCATCACTGTTTCTGTAAAATTTGAAAAAACCTTCTAAATCCTCAAGGGGGGAAAAAGCGGTCAAAATCCTCCAGAGGTTAAAAAAAAACAACTCAAAAAGCCAAACCCATAAGATGCATGTCAAGAAGATGTGCAGGAGATGAGAGGGAAGTTGTGTTCCTTGCTCTCATTTCTGTCCAACAAAACCAGTGAGTCCTCCACTGGGCCCCATGTGACAAGAAGCTTTCGTCCTCCCTCGGCGGGGGTGTCCCTCGCTGTTGGCTGCCAGCATGGGTGATGCACGCTGTGAGCAGGCATTCTCTGCATCCCCCGTAACAAAGCGCATTCCCAGCTGGATTACTCATACTCCACTGGCTTCTGTTTTTCTTCATGTGCACTCATTTGCAAGCCATTAAACAAGAGCCACAAAGCTGTCGCTAAAATTGGGTCACGTGTGTGTTGCCCTGTCAAGCCACTGGGTTTGCCAAAACCAGGATTTTCCAGCCATCACAATGGATTTTTTAAAGCTCCATCCATGACAAAATTAACAACAACAACAACAATAACAGCAAGAATAAAAATGGGGGGAAAGGGAGGTAATGAAAACCAAAAAAAAACAACCATCCCCCCAATTCTAAAAACCTGTAGTGTCAAGAAGTGAAGATGAAGTTAATATCCTTTGACACTTTTTTCATATACTGACGTGCTGTTCTTCACCATGACATTTAATTTCTAGCACAAGCTGAAGTTTCTTACTATGTTTAATTCTCTTCTAGCTAAAATGCATGTAGAAAGACAATTCTGTTTTTCACAGAGTATTGGTTTTGTGCAGTAATAACACCTTCTGGGCTGAACATGAACCAAGCCCTGGGATCAGAGAGTAGATAAACATTTACCCAAATCGTACGTCAAACTGGCCACCACTGACATTCAGACTCCAGACATACAGCACCTCTTCCTTTCCATGAACTACACATCCTTTCTGACCTCAGGGATCTGTCTGCTTTTGGGAAAACTATGTGAGGTTCAGTGGGCTAAGAAGGGTATGGTGGAATGATGAATTCCCTGAGGCAAGAGAATCTTAAAGAGAAGCAAGGGAATGAAAGCTTGAAAAAAGGATGTTGTTGGAATATTTTTGTTAAAAAGCAAAAGATTTTTGCCCCTGATAACAGAAGATTTACCCTGATAAGTGGGCAAATCCAAGCAATCTAGCTATGAGCACTGCTGGCAAAGTAGAGAAGTGCCTTATACAGGACAAAGGGGAAGAATGAGACAAGTCAGAGGTTATTCTGAGCCACACCTGGGAGATTTTGAGGAATTTTGGAGGAATGCCCTCCAAAGGGGAGCAGCATTGTCATCCCTGTGCACAGATTTAGATTTCACTAGAATTTGTGGGGAAGTCATGAATTAACCCAATAGAAAAGTTTAAAAAAATAAAACATTTGCTTCCCTTTAGGGGTACTGTCATCCGGCACCAAGAGACTGTGAGACTAGAAGTATGGTGGGAGCACTGGGTCTGGGCAGCAGGACCAGTGCTGTTTTTCTCACCCAAGGTAAGGTAAGAGCAGTCAGTAAAAGTCCCAGCCTAAATGGTTATGTATTGTCTCTGTGCAGACTATGAACAACATCACATAATTATTTTTAAGAACAGTAGCCCAGAACCTTAGCACTGTCAGATGTGTGCCTGTTGCATTGCACCACAGCCTTTCCCTTTTTCTGCCCATCTGCTGTCTCTGCTGCAGCACAAATGGAACAGGAATACCAGACAGAAACTAGTGATGTCACAAGTGATTTATCCTTCCTTTCTGTGGCATTGCACTCTAGTTGCTGGGACCAGCGAGGGAGCATGGTCTCCATCGTGAGCATGCTCTGGAGAGCCAGAACTGGCTGTTTCATATGAACCTGGGCCAGATCACAACCACAGGCAGAATTCATCTGAAATTTGAGAAAATTTTTTAATAATTTTGATGACAGATTCAGCTGTAGGAAAAATTAAGGTCTTGCTTGGTTCCCAGTGCATGTGAAAACCTACACTGGCATTATCCAATAAAGAGATAAAACAGAACCATCAATTTAGTTTTGCGACTCCCAGAAAAACACGGTCAGTGCTCCTCCCAGTGAGGTGAAGCTGCTGCTGAGCAGGCATTTCAGCCTGAGCAGCGAAGAAATAGTCTGCTGTGAGTGCCATTTTAATTAGCATTAATGTTTTTGGCCTTCACTCTACCAGCAAGATACATTTGTTCTTTTATAAGGTAAGGACATGTGCTCCAATTGAGAGATCTATGTAGCAGGACACATTGTACACATCATTAGCTCTGGGGTTTGGACATAATAAGCTAGTTTCAGCTACTGCAGCTCTGCCTCTGCTGCTTGTGGTAAAGTTGCACTGGGATAAACTTGAGTCAGTGTTCTTAACATTATCTCTAATATTCTTGTATTATTTGATGGGTGGGGCTGGAGGCATAATACAAGATATTTCATTTTCTCACTGATTATTATTCCACAGCATTTCTTTGCTAGGCAGAAGTCTAGGTGGAAAAGCCAGGCAGGCCTGAGCCTACCCCCACTTCTAGCTCTCCCTGGATTGAGGGCAGCCCTGAAGAAAAGGGGTTGGGGTGTTGCTGAATGAAAAATTCAACATGATTCAACAATGTACACTCACAGCCCAGAAGGCCAGGCATGTCCTGGGCTGCATCCAAAGCAGCGTGGGCAGCAGGGGAGGGAGAGGATTCTGCCCCTCTGCTCTGCTCTGCTGAGAGCCCACCTGGAACCCTGCATCCAGATCTGGGGTCCCAGCACAGGAAGGACATGGAACTGTTGGAGTGAGTTCAGAGGAGGGCTGCAAAGATGATGGCTGGAGCTGGAGCACGTCTCCTATAAAAACAGCTGGGAGCATGAGAGTTGTTCAGCCTGGAGATGAGAAGACTTCAAGGAGACCATGCAGCACCTTCCAGTATATATACAAGAGAGCAGGAGAGTGACTTTTGAGAAGGGCATATAGCGATAGGATATGGGTAATGGCTTTAAACTGAAAGAAGGTGGGTTTAGATTAGATATCAAGAAGAAATTCTTACTGTGAGGAGCTCGATGCACTGGCACAAGTTGCTCAGAGAACTTGTGGATCCCCTGAAGTGTTCAAGAACAGTTGGACGGGGCTTTGAGCAACCTGATCCAGTGTAAGGTGTCCCTGTCCATGTTGAGGCAAGTTGGAACTAGATGATCTTTAACATCCCTTCTAACCCAAACCCTTTTATAATTCTATGATTTTGAAGAGATAAGCAAGCAGCTAGGCAACACCACAGCGCACCTGTAATACCTCTGCTGTAGTCCTGATTTGTCAGACTGCTCCTCTGGCTCTGCCACAGATGTGTGCAACCACGGGAGGATCACACACTCCTTGCTGTTGCTACCTAATTCCTGTTCTGCAACACTGAGCTTTGCATAGCCTTGGCATTCACTACTGAAAATATTTAAAGACTCCTCTGGTTGGATGGACCATTCCACCGCCACTCTTTCTTTCAAGAGAGTATTTCCATTATTTCCAGTATCTATGACAGAGGTCATCTTCCCGTGCCATCAAATAATATATTCACTGTCATCTTCTGACTGTGGAGGAGCCTGGAAGAAATCTTCATGTATTTCTTAGAAATCTGACAACAGAGTTAGCTTCTAAGCATGAAAATACATATGACCTTAAATGTCATTGTGCAATATCTCACAGATTATTAAGCACAACTGCTGACTCCAGTGTGTAAGTATTCAAAGGATTCCATATGGGGCATAACCTTTCTTGGGAGTGATTGTGCAGACTGCCTTGTAGTTTCCTGTGTTGTGATATTGGAAGTCTGGATATGTAACTAAAAGACAGTAATAGATTTTTGGTGAAAGAGACCTTATATAAGATTAAACAGTCTCATGAACATAGCTAAAATACCTTAACAAGACAGAAGACCTGTGACAATATGTCTTACTGTCATGTATGTCTTTTCTTTGCTGTTGCTCAGAACAGAAACCTGACTACATGCATGTACACACATATGAACACAGAAATGTTTAACGCTATTTCATTGTGAAATAATAGGAAGCATGCTGCTCTCGTCCATGGGAAGATGGACAAACCTGCTGCCAGGAAGAGGAAATGCTTTTCATGTAGAAAGTGTAAAGATACACTTAGGAGTAAATCCTGTACGTCCAGGTGTATCTGAAATACACATATTTCCAGGCTGATTTTGCTGTCACTGTGAACAGTACAAAAAGTTCTGCTAATAGGAACAGGAACAGGATCAGACAGACAGTGATGTCTCAGTATTTTGAGATTTACAGTGTACAGGGTCTGAAAGAACATAATTCTTCATTACTGCTGTGAATTTGGATATCATGCAGGTAACAAAGGCTGGATGGCACCTCTTGTGCCATCTTTTCATGTTCAAACACTGGTCAGAGGCAGTCACTCCAGACAAAATCCAGCCCTTTTAGGATAAGATTGGAGAAAATAGTTTTACCTAAAGTTTGTCCTCTGGTCCCCAGAGGATTATTCTGAGAAAGGCTATGAGCTTTCTAGTCTTCCAAAACTGATCCAGAGAAAAGTTGATCATCACTTGCTTGGATCTGATAGAATTTGTTTGACACTGCATAAATTCTTGGGCAGCTGATAAAATACCATGGCTCAAAATAGAAATCTGGCAGTCCAATGAGATGGTCTGTTCCCCTTAAGTTGTTTTACAGGGTAGTTCATGGTAACCACTGAGAAACCCACTGAAACCAACTCGGTCAACTGTGTACCTCTCCTAGAAACAGTGTACATTTATGACCCTCGGCTATATTTAGATTACAATTCTCTTAGTAGGATGGTTACAAAACCAGAAAAACTGTCTTTGGAGAGGTTCAGCATGACTTTCCAAGTCAGGTTTTTTTGAAACTACAGAATGATGATGATGATGCATGAAATATGCCTGTCCATTACTAAGCTCGTGTGTGACGTTTGATGTCCTCATAAGGGAGAGCTGGATGTGAGCGTGTTTGCAGAGCTCAAACACCTGAGCACCACTGATCCATGCTCTGGGAAGGCTGTCAGGAGCCTCCCAAGGATCTGGATCTTCCAGAGGG
Source organism: Hypocryptadius cinnamomeus (assembly GCA_013400635.1). Taxonomy (NCBI): domain Eukaryota; kingdom Metazoa; phylum Chordata; class Aves; order Passeriformes; family Zosteropidae; genus Hypocryptadius; species Hypocryptadius cinnamomeus. The sequence goes on along the minus strand of VYZP01041322.1, from coordinate 18,702 downwards.
AAAATATCAAAACATAAAAAAAAACCCAAAAAATATCAAATCCTTTTGTAAAGGATTTCTCAACTGTTCTTTAGCTGATATACGATATTTTAGCTTATTTACCATCTGCAAAGACAGAAATCTTTCTCTTTTTTTCCTAATTTTCTTATCTTACAAATTCTCCTGCTATTTTTCTCCTGTGTCACTTGTCAGTTTTTATGCCTGCAGGTAATTAAAATTTGTACATATACACTTCTGTTCTGAAAATGAGAAATAATACAGGAAGAATGAACATGTAAATGTAAAATAGCCATTACATTTTTTCCATTTTTCAAATGATCTCTATGGGAATTTTTAAATTCATCCAGTTTTGAATAGGTATTCCCTTTTCCTCTTCTTGCGGAATTGGAGAGCCTCCCTCACCAAATTCAAACAAACCATTCATAACGTACCTTACATCTGAAAGATCTTCATTTTCACATGTAAGACAAAAGAAAATTATCACTCTTCTTTCTGGTTGTTCAGTACATTCCCACATATATTAAGCACGTGTGGCATGTCCCACCAGCCAGCTGTCTTTCACATAATTGTGTGTGTGCTTGGAGCCACTGCTGCTAAGTATGTGTTACCTCAGTGTGACTTTACTGATGGTTGACAGTGCAAGGTTTACTGGGAGGGATGGCACCTCTTATTAGACAAACATATCCACTACTGACCAAAAAACAGACCAGGTGACAGACACACAAGCTTTCTCTATATGTCTGAAACCAAAACAACAGACTAGAAGCTAAACATGTGTGGAAATTAATGTTCCATTTCCATAATTAAAGACATTTTGTGTCTGTGGCACAGGGTAATGTCAACAAGGTTATAGAACTCTTAATGCCTGGGAGGGGACACAGAAAGAGAAGGGATTCATTTTTGCCTCTAGGCAGTCATTCCTGAAGTGGAGAAGATTGTGTATTTTCTTATATTTTTAATACAGATTGGGGAAGGCTATAGAGGTGTAGCATACATTCTCCCTGAGTCAGTCCAGGGACTTCTGTGCTCTGAAACAGATTTTTGCAGACAGGAAGCTGAAACAACACGAGCCGATCAGATAATGTCTCCAGATAGATCATGTACATAGGAAATGGGTCATTAGTCACTATTATTCAATGATTTTTGCAGGACACTCCTTTCCCTTCTTCACTAAGGCTGCAGGTTTTGTACAGCACATTCACTTCTGCACCCTCCCAGGGTCAGCATTCCTGCAAGGTAATTGGAACCAGCTGCGTACCTACAAAAAAGGCAGAAAAAAGAGGTCATGAAAGTTGAATTTTTCTAGCCAGAGACATCCCTTTGGAGATAAGGATGGCTTTGACAGCGATATTTACTGTCTATTTGTCATTATAACTACTGCATCATTTTCTTTTCCTCGACACCTACGAGGTCTAGTGGCCCTATTTCTGTGAAGAGTGAGTGCATTAAAACTCTTTTTTCCTCTCCATAAAAGCAAACCTGTGTAACTGCACTGTCAGTGCAGTTAAATGATTATACAGGCAAGCATTTTCAGGAGAGGTTTAGAAGGTGTTAACAGTGAAAGAAGACACTTCAAACTAAACAGATTCAGCTGAGGGACAAATCCCTCAAATTACATGAAACTCAGAAAGCCTTGGCAGGAATGTGCATTTGCTTCCTCCCTCTCTGAAAGACAGAGACAAAAGCCACAAGAAAGTTTGAAAATATTACCTGGCTTCTCCTGCAGACAGCCAAGAGTGCTTAATTTAGAGAAGGTGCATTTGCACATAAACCTTCAAACCTGTTACAAATTATACAACCATCAGTTATTTTGTTAATGTGTTAAGGAGATGGGAAGAAATAATTTTCATTTTCATCCAAAAACTTGAGACATGAAACCTGCCCAGAAGGTGGAACAGGGGACCTAGCAAAGCTGATGGAGTGGCTTTGAGAGGCAGTAGGAAGGAAATTGTGGTTTCATAGCTTTGTAGGGAAGCAACTGCAATGCCACTGCAGTATTTTCCCCCAGTGACTCCTTGGAACTTGCAGGGGGTGTCACAAAGGGCCAGGATGTTTAGAGTGAGTGAAGGTACAGTTGGTTGGGCTGAAACCCCACATGTCAAAAAGCTGGGGAGAGATGCAGGATCTGTGAGAGTGGGGAAGAAATACCTGAGAGTGGATGAAATCTGAGCTGCAGCAGCAAAGCAAGAGAGGAGAGGGCTGTAGCCAGCATTCTCTTGCCTGTACAGAGGAAAGCTCAATGAGCCTCAAGCAGCTCTCAAACACTAGATTGGATCACTGTTGGCCAAGACTAGACTAGGAACCTGTAGACTCTCTCAGAGCTGGGAGTGGCGCTTGTCTGCCTCTGAGGCAATGAAGTTTTGGTTAGCATCATGAAATGCAAAATGCATGCAGATGTCCACAGCATAAATCAGGAGGTTTTCCAGAGTTGGGGTGTTGCTGGGTTCCATCCTGTCAAGCACTCTGTGAAAGTGACTGTTCTCTTCAATCACTATGGTGGCCTCTTTTATTTTAGCAGCTTACCTTGTGTCCCTACAAGGGGACAAAACATTCCATGTTTTATTGAAGAAGCACCACCCAGTGTGCAGATTTCTTTAAAATTATATGATGTTATCAGAGTCCTTAATGTTATGACATTTGTTCTGAAATCTCAGGAAACTTCTAGATAGAACTCAGTCATGTGGAATTATGATGCAACTGAATGGTGCTAGTAACTTCAAGAATCTCTGTCCTTGGCATTTTCAGCAAATTACAATTAGCAATTACTTCAGCCTTACAACCCTTACCTAGCCAGGATTTCTGAGATTCACTGCAGAGTCAGCTTTAGACAAGCAAAAAATTCCATGGGAAAGTTAAGGAACCCCCAAGTTCACTTAATTGTTTTTTCATCCCAGCAATGCAAGCAACAACTTATACTTTGAAAAGAGCGTGAGCTATGTCTCTAACAACAGGTCTGTGTTTGGTCCACTTCAGATGCTGCTTCTGAACTTCAGCAAAAGTATTCATTCATTTTTGATTTTGTGGCAGCTCAAACGCAGGGTATTTTTTTATCTTCTCTGATTTTTTCCTTAAGCATTTCTTACTTAGCCAAACTCCACATATTGGTATCACTCTGTAAATGAATTCTGCAATGTTTTAGAACCACTCTGTTGGCTTGGTGTGTTTTGCACAGAGAGAAAACAACTGCACATGCCTTGGACCAAATAGTTCATACGTATGAAAAAGGCAGAAGATTATTCCAGTACAGAAGGGCAGAGGCCTGCAAATATTATCTGCAATCCAAGCAAAAAGTGAATCAAACCAAATACAACCATTTATAGATAGCCCAAGAATCTTTTCAGTATCACGGAGGTCTGCCCATGGCTGGCCTGCAACAGATGATGACACCCTAGGCAATGACATGGAACTGGAGTAGAGGAGTTTGCAAAGCACTTCCCTGCCAGGAGTGCATTATTGTAAACAGTGGTCAATGTGCCAAGGGATGCTGACATGGAACTTACATGTAATTACTGAGTTAATGATATTTCCCAGAAATGGAAGAGTAGACATGAGTAATGCCCACTGAACTCACGTAGAATATCTGTCAGTCTGACTGATGCGGGCTGCATCAATATATTTTCCGGGGTGCCTTGTAGCATGTCTCTTTCTTTGAAGAAAAATATGGGAATTGTCTGTTGACCTAAATGATCTATGCCAGAAGCATTTTGATACTGCATGTGTATGTTAATGAGAGGAAAAGTCTTCAGCTTGGTCCCAGCTCTATGGCACATCCCACCACAGCAGATCCCTTGTACACTTGCTGGTACTGCAGGTGTGCCCCAGCACAAGGGCAGAACAAGCATGCTAACACACTCTCCTCCCTTGAGAAATACCAAGACATTTTATTTACAGCAACCTCTGACTTGAAAGCCTGCCTGATAGCACTTGAGGAAGGAAACAATGAAATAAATAGTGTAAAACATTCAAAAGGGAAAGCACTAGACAGGAACTTCAGAAGTGGTTTAAAGCATGTTCCAATTACAATGGAAGTTTTAGAAGGAAGTGAACGAAAATAACTACTCTAGCATTCTTTAGATTGTCTGCATTATTTCAGAAAAAAATAACTGAAGCTATTTCTTTTAATTAAAAATAATAAGATTCCAGGGAAAGGAAAACCAAAACCAGTAGCATCAGCAAAGGAAAATAAAAAAAAAGCAAACCAAAAATAAAAGCAAACAAACAAACAAAAACCCCACCAAAAAAACCAACCAAAAAAAAAAACCCTCAAAAAAACCAAAACCAAAACAAAAAAAAAAATCAAAACCCAAAAAAACCCCAGGGAGCTGGATGTAGGCGTAGCTGAAGTTAAATAAACAGCATAACCTAGGCTTTGCTTGCAATCCTGGAAGACTGAACATAAGATAATGCAATGTGTGTAATAACCGTTTAAGAGTTTCATAAAATAATGGGTTTAGAATAAAAAAATAATATAAGGGTAGAAGTGTGATAAACCCATGGAGATAACTTAGCTCTGCACTTGAACTGTTGAATGCAATTAATACTGTATCAAATTTGGGACTGCACTGGATAACTCAAAATATTATTGTATTCCATACGTCTCCGTGCTATGTCATACACCAAAAATTGTTACTGTCTCTTTAAGGCCTGTCAGCTGGAAAGGGAATTGTGGTGCTCAGGAAATGCCAGGACCTTTTTTAAGGTCAGGGTTGCTCAGGCAGGAGCTCTCTTGCCTTTATCTTTCATTCTTGTTGGGAAGCTGGGATGGCGCAAGGCACCAGCCTGTTTTTCCTCCTTCTGGGCTCCCAAGGATGTTGCTTCAGGCAGATCTCTGAGCAGCAGCCCAAGAGGCTGAACTTAGCAACCCTGAACTGTTTCAGGCAGATTCCACAATCCCTGTCCACAGCCTGGAGCTGGGGCTGTTGGGGGCCAGGCCACGTCCCTCGGTGCTCGGTGGGACCATTCCCTTTCCCCTGCAGCACACCAGCAGCTCGGAACCACTGCTGGCCAAGGGAGAGGCCTCAGAGAGGCTGGCACTGTGCATTGGATGAGTTCCTCTGTTCCTGACTTCCAGACACCAGAGCCTCTCTGTCAGTTCGACAGAGAGACTGGCAAACAACAGCCACCACCAGAGAGATTGAGGGGGCATTTCCCTGGCTTTGGACTCCAGCTTTTCTTTTTGTTTGGTCCTTGTTCCCTGTTGTTTGGGGGAAGTGGGAGTTTTTGTCATCGCAGCAGTCTCTCCTTATTGGTAAAAAGGGGAAAGGTTAAAAATAAAAGGGATGGTAGCTCATTTTGGAGTGTCTTCACCTTAAATTGTATTAAACTCAGATAGGCATCGTCTGTACCCTAAGAGCCCAGGAATATTTAACATATATTCCATATTATTACCCACTTGAATCCCTGCTATGCTTTGTGGTGTTGTGTATGTCAGATGTTTAGACCATTGCTGCTGCTTCATTGTGACTGGCAGAGAGGCCACTTCCAGATCCACAGGTGACACACCTCCCACTTGTCCTGCTCATCACCCTCTCGGAGGCAACATTTCATAAATGGATAATGGGGTGGTGGTTGTCATCAGGGCTGGATCATGAGCCTTACAAAGGCAACAGATGCTACACCACCTACCTGTGTACGAGATGTGATTTTGGGCTGTGTCTTGTAGGTAAAACATCTGACAGTGCTTTTTTACGTGAGTATTGGCAAATCCAGTGCAAAGGAGAGAGGCTTTCTGCACTACATCATACAGAAGCCTTTGGTGCTCCTGGGGTTGCTTTTACTTTTCTGGCGAGCAGTGATACCAGTTGTGGGATCAGACTCCCCTGTGCTGAATTTCCTACTCAGGCCAAGATATTTTTGGCACTCTGACCAAAGCAAAGTCCCTGGGAGTACACACAACCAGAGGTGGAAATGGAACAAGTCTTTGGCAAATTATGTTGCCCATCATGAAAAAAATAGGAATAAAAAAAGCCAACAAAACCAAAACCCCCTAAGAGTTGCAACAGTTTCCAAGAAGCTGTGCCTCATTACTGCAGACCAGTGCTGGATGCTGAGGCTGTCAATCACATACTTTTTCTTGGAAAAGTCACTGCCATCAAGGCATGTTACCTGTTGTGGTGTCAGCATGATGTCAGTCCAACACCACCGACGCCACCACCATGGCCCCAAGTGCTAATGGTTACCCCAATATTACCCCATTACTAATTAAATCGTGCAACAGGCCAGGAGCACACACCTCACATCCCTTAACAGAGGCGCATGTGGATGGGTGCCCCTCCAGCCATTTCTCCACTGGAAGGGAATCAGTGGCCTCATGCAAAGGACCCTCTTAATTGAGTGGCAACAGTCAGGGACACTAGAAGGCAAGTAAAGCAGTTGATCTGTTCCTTTGGTCTCCCCAGATCTTTCAACTGTCACTCTATCCAACCTGCTGCAGCAGACTTCATTCCAAAACAACACAAAATCCTGAAAAAAAGCCTCAGATTAAAAGAAAACACCCTCAACAACTTTTGGTACTGTGTAGTGACTTCCCTTCTCTTTATTTTACAGTTGCTAACCCTGCAGCAATTGCTTCATTGACATTTTTAAGCTTTTTTTTGCCTCCATGAACAGTGGAAACCTTGTAAAAATGCATTTCCTGGGGCTTCATTCATGTTCATTCATTCAGTATAGCCTCAAGCAAACAGCTGCATGAGACGGAGGACAAACAAGAGAAATAAAACTCAGTTTGACAGAAAAAAAACACAGGGAAAAAAACCCAATAACAATGTAAAATAGTTCTTTTTCTTTTAATTTTCAATTTGAATTTTGGAGTACATTTATTAACCACTTTTGCCCACTGCTGCTTATCATTAGGGAGGCTACAATGGCAGCAGCAATGCATAGTCTGTGAAGTTCAAGAAACAACTTCATGAGCGGAGATGGGCTCAGGGCTGTGTACAGTACTCAAGAAAAGGTGCAAAACTTACCATTTGTGATGATGGGCAGTCAGCTCAGGATCATAGCACCACAGAGTTATTCTGGTGAAATTACATCCATCTAACCAAATCCATTTCTTACTGTGTCAAAACAGATATAACACCTTTGTCAGATATTTAACTTTTCTAAAAGGATTTGGGTCTAAAACAAGCCCTAAAAGAGATGTAGTCTAGGTGGGGATTATTTTTTATTATGTGATCTAGGAATTGCTGCATTTTCTGAAAATATTTCTTACCAACTCTGTAGAGTTTTGACCAAAAAGCTGCAGAACTGAGATATGACTGATGTCTCCTGATTTTTAGGTGCCCCATTAGTTTGTATTCAGTGTGAGATAGTCAGGATGTGAATCGATTAAGTGGTGTAGTTGCACATGTGAAAATAAAGGACTCTTTTTGAAATGTTGAATTTGGTGGTAAATTTCTTTAAAAGCTTAGGCTTACACAAGGACTGTCATGATTGTTTTATTACTCAGTGCCAGGTTTGCTATTCCCTTTGCCCATTTGATCTTAATGAGAGCCACATTGCAAAAACGTCATGCAGTCTGTAGGGAATGCATACAACCTTGCATGTTTATTTAATGTTAGTTACTTCAAGACCACTTAGGATGAGGAGAAAGAGGAAGGCTTGATTCCTACATGTGCAAAAGTAAAGGCATATACAAGCTGTGTTATGAGCTTAAGGGAATACTTGGAATTAATTAGTTTCTGCATTGCTTTGAGAATATTATGTGCTGGTCTTGAGGAGTGCTGCTGATGTCATCTGCCATGAAAGCACAGCTGGAGCGCAGCGTGAAGGCAGCAAATCCCTGAGACAGAATCACACTCTTGGTATTTCAGCCACGGCCACGTGTGGTTTTCTGGCAACTGGGCTGTCTTACAGAAAGGAAGTTTGTTTGGAAGCAGAGACACAGATCTGCCCCCACAGGTAGGAGGGATTCCTGCCCAAAGGCAGGGTGGCCCGCAGAGCCAGCGTGGCACAGCCGTGCACTGGCTCCCACGCACTCAGTCAAGCCATGGCCTTTGGGGTCTGCCTGCACCTGCATGCTGACCTCGGCATAAAAAACAATGAATCTTTCTCACATCTGTGTTACAGAGATGTCGCTGTACCTGAGCAGGACAGAGGTACCAACAAAGCACACAGAACAATAGATTGAGAGCAGCAAAGAGGTGAGGAATGATGGTCCCAGCGACAGCAAGGAAAGGTTTGGGCTGAAATGATATCACTCCAAGTCCTGCATATTGCCTTGAACCACAGGCTAGGAATCTGAGCTCTGAATGATGGTAAATTCCCCACTTGGCATGTAAATCCTAAGCCAAGAACCCTCTGTGCTAGGGTAGATCCTAACAAAGGAGTAGAGAGAAATACCTGGTTGAAATGAGGGCTAGCTGTACTCTGAATTTTCATGGTTTAAAACTTGGAAAAGGAAAGTTTTAGGTCAGGCAGAGCTCATTATAAATCAGAATTAATTAGGCTGTACATTTATTCGGGGCAAAATTACAACAGTAAGTGCACAGCAGTTTTCTACATTGTTGCCTCACATCTTGTTGATGAGCAGCATACACCTTTCCACTAGCTCCCTTTTCTGACACTGCTGTATCCTGAGTCACTGTCTGAATCTCATCTTCTTAAGACTGGACTTCCTCTAACCCCAGTGCAATAAAGAAGGTTTTGCCCAGGAATCTATTAGTAACGTAGTGGTCTTTTCAGAAGTGGAGGCATTTTCCTCCTGCTTCAGCCCTTTCATCTCCTAGATCTTGAGCTAAGCATTTCCCTATACTGTAATGTGAAATGCTGTTACATTCATTATGTTGCAGATATCTTTACTCATTTTGATAGTTATGTTTTCTCTTTCCCCATTCCTTCATAAAAGAGCAGCATGTCATCTGTATTGACAGCTCAGTAAAGGCAATGTCATCTTTCAATTGAAATTTGGCTGCACTGTGAATTGTTCTGCTCTTTTTTTCTCTTTCTTTTCCTGAACAGCTGGAAATGAATTCCTCTTCAGTCCTTTTTGCGATGAGGTGAAGAGTGGAGAGAGAAAAAAGCCAAAACTGGCAAGGACAGTGCTTGTTCTAGATAAAGTGGAATAAGCTGAAGTTAAACAAGGCAGTGTCTCCTCTTCAGGGTTAAGCTGACAGTTGTGTCAATGCTGGACTCGCAGAGCAGCAGCTGAAGCGTGGGGAGCATAAGCTAGAAACGTTCAGCAGTTTGGTGGGAAGGGGGTTGGCTGCTGACCAAAGGTTTGGGCACAGGGCAGTGAAATGCACACACGCCCTCCTTGGCCTAAATTGGGGGACAGAGAGAAACACCCTGGTGTGTAACACAAACTGTGGCTGACCCCTCATTTGCACTCACTAGAGGTGGTGAGGCCTGGGTGTAGTAATGCAGCCACCTCCCTCCCTCCCTGGGAACAGGGTAAAAATTACAGCTCGTAAAAGGCATTTGACACAACTGCAAATGATGAGAACACACACTTGAAGCGGAGCTGAGATGCACAAGGCTCCTCCTGAAGCACAGCTTGATGCTGCGAAGGAGCTCAGAGCGTGACTCAGAGCCGGCTCCTCCCCGCCGCCACCATCGCGGCTGCGGGACGGCTCGGCAGGCAGCGACGGACTGAGTCACCAGCTAGCTCCCCTGCTTTCATGAAGCTCGGAGGGGAAGAAATTAAATCAGACCACGAATCCAGTGAGGTTTTATTGGGGGTTTGCTTTTGGAAAGTATGCTGTGGGTTTCTGTTGGGCCTGAAGTTTTTCCACAAGCCATCTCAGCAGCTTCCCTGCCTACTTCTCCAGCCCACTCATTCACATATACTAGCTTGAATGTGTATCCTGCTACCAGCTCAGAAAACGCAAAGCTTCCAATTAAGATTTTAAACTTACAAGCAGCAGAAGCAAAACCAGAAAAACAGAAGTACTGGCTTAATTACCCTGAAGCTGTTTAGAGTAATGTTAAGTGACACCAGTTGTGAAGATTCCTGAAGGTTAACCACACACCTCCTAATTGCTTTGAAATTCTCCACTGTTCTTGCAAGAGAATTCACATCTGCAAGGGCTGGTAGAAGGAAGTCTGAGGAGCCACAAAGAATGAAAGGCAGGCTAACAAAATGGGGAAAACCTGTAACTTGTTCAAGGCGGGACATGGTTATTAACAGGAAATCCCTAAGGTTCCATAAAGCCCAAAAAATACTAACTCAGACTTTCAAATTAAAACCTCTGCTATTTTCTTCTGTTTGGCAGCATACTACATGCTTATTAGGACACATTCTCCTATATGTAAATACTCATAATGTTCATTAGAAGTTAATAGGAAAATGCATTACAGCTCTTTGTTCTTTCAGCAGCTCCTTACATTGGGAACATTTCCTTGCAGTGCATACTTGTTCTTGAATGCCACAGTCTTGCTCTGTGTATGATGCTTCCTTAGGCTGATGGGCAGAAATGATGGCACAAAAAGAAAATAAAATAGAAATAGCAAAATACAAGCAAGACTCAAACACAGAGGCTTGGTTGTGCCCCATCTGCCCTGTTTGGGCTATTCCAAGCAGTGAAAGGAGAACTAGAAAGTTTAGAAGTAAGAGATTGTCCATTCTTCTTATTTACAGGAGTTCTATATTGATTTAATTGTTTAGATACAAGTACCCACCAAGCAACACTGGCCCAGCATTCTACGTAGACAAAACATGCAGAAAAGAGGGAGAAAGAAACAGAAGTTACAGCTACTAGTCTTTAATTAGATTCACTGCAATGCAAAACCCTTTAATGGTCAAACAGAAGGAGTTATCAGTGAAATCTTGAAAGGGACTGAGATTCTCACTTGAGTTGAGTATACTATGAGAACATATTGCACCATACAATGCTTTCTGGTCCTTTGATACAAGTGGGTTTTTTTTCTCTTTGTAATAGCTCCATTCATTCATATTTAACTTTACATTATCATTCATAATTTCATCTATGTTCTCACAGTTACTTTTTCCTGAACATGTTTACTTGCTTTTTTTCCCAGAGCTCTCCAACAAGCTACTGTCTTCTATTCTCAAACAGAACAACACACCAAAAAGCCAATACAGCCATAAAATGATAGCTATAACTTAGAAGAAATCTGGCAGTCACTGATAAGCCCATGACAGCTGTCCCCTGAATGCCAGTGCAACAAGAAAGGATAGGTATTTGCGTCAGTGACCCATGTGTGACTGCCACACCACTTATTTAGGGCCCAAAGAAACAAATTTGCACTTCACTACTGAATGTAAAAATTACACAATGTGATGTTTTGGGTTTTTTTAGTCTTCACCCACGATCTTAAAATCCTCACTGCATTTGCAGAAGTGCTTTGGACCTATGATTCCACAGCTATTTCAGTTCCTGTATCATCATCCAAAGAAGCAGTTTAACAGGTGAAACTGTTCAGCTGTCGCAAAAGCATAAAATAAGTGGCATCACCCATGTGTGTGTGCAAGGAGATATTTTTCTATCACCAACAACATTTCCAGTTTGCTGTCACTGTGTGAGTGCCTCTAGATTCACTCCCAGTAGAGGGCAGAAATCAACATGAGGTTCACCAGGCACAAATTTGATATCAGGTTTTGCCAGAGATGCTCAGCAGAGATATGCCCAGCCCAAAATTTTGCATCCAAAGGGGATTTGAGAGAGTTCGGTGTTCCATGTGGTGCTAAATTCAGTATTCACTGCAGCAGCAGTGCTCTAATGAAAAGTTCTTCATCCAAACATCACCAGCTTTTGAGCATATTGCAGTTTGAACTTGATTCCTGTCATCCAGGTCTCTCTCAGCTGTAGAGTTTCTTGTTTCCAGAGAAGTGAAAAGCCTTTTTTTTTTTTTTTTAAGCACTTTTTGCAGGAATGTATTTTTAAGTTCTTAGACATAATGCCATTACATGGTCTGTGTAGCATACTGCTCAATGCCTCCTTTCAGGAGTATGGTACTTGTAGCATGTAGATCCTAACAAGTCAGAAAACAAAGAGGGAATTACATTTCAGAAAAGTGTCTATGCAAAACAAGTGCTACAGGGGCCCAAGCCTTTTTCATGCAAACTATACTTCCAGAAAGCAAAGTTAAAATACCTGTTGAGGAACTCCAGATTGGGAATTACCTTGTATTTCGAAGCCATTATTTTTCCTTTCCTTTTCCTGTGAGATCCATTCCCCATATATCTTTGCATTCATCTCCTGCCTACTGGTGGTGACTCTGTCACCCTTGCACCAGAAAAATTTAAAAAGCCCCAGAAAAGGTGCTATCTCTACCTTTGAGGACTACTGATAACCTCAGAGAGGCCCAAGATCCTCACACGGCAGCAAATTCTCTCACCCTGTTCCCTGAAAAACATTTCTTCTATAATCTCTGTAAAAAAATACACACAAAAATACACATAACTTGTGTCCCCTCAAAAAAAACCTGTAAGTAAATTATATTTCAAAAAAATGATCATAATTTTCTATATATTTTGTTGTTATTCTTAATATTGCATATAATCTAGAGTCACCGTGCCTCTTGGTTTTACCTTCTCTGTGATCTCAGTCTTGCAGGCTTCATTTCACAAGAGCACTCTCTTGTTTAGTCTTGGCAAAATATGAGATGAAAGATGAACCTATGCATTTGCTTTGCAACATTAATTTTGTGAAATTCTTAACTGCATCTCTTTACCTGTGGTAATAGTGGCTGATGAAGAAAACCAACAGCTGAATACCTTCAGCAGCTGAGGTAAGAAAAGGTCTTCAAACAGGAAGGAAAAGAAAAAAATCCCCTAAAACATGTCTAAAATAAGAAGAAAAATGAACATTTTTCTGTTATAGAATATAAACTGGGTTCCTTGGTTAAAATGAGAAATAAAACACCCTTCAATAAAAATTCTTACTTCTTTATATTTTACAACAGTTTTTTCTTATTTGCATGCAACTAGTCACTGTGTATCAAAACAGCAGTCACAATCCTCACCTGTAAACAGAGAACTGTGGTTCAACAAGCCATTTTGGAAGGAAAACTGGGAGAGAGGTTCTTCTTCAGTTCTGTTTCTATGGCTAAAAGCTTATTTCTGACAAGCTTGATTGGCAGTGGTGTTCAAGCTGAGAGCTGCCTCTTCTGAAATACTTTGCAGATGTGTTTCTGGGGGCAGCTGCTGTTTGGAAAGAGAGGCAGGGAAGTCACTGCTTGCTCACACCACACACCCTCCACCCTTATCAGTGGCTTACAGATCTTGGTGAGTGCATCCTCCAATTTTACCAAGAAAACCATAGTCAGAGGTGAGTGTGGAACAACACTTTTCCCACATTGGCTCACCTGGTTTAGCCTGCCTGTCTGCACAAGAGAGAACAAGTGTCCAAGGCTGCAGCTGAAAACATCTCTGCCCTGATATTAAAGGCCACAGAAGCCTCACTGGCAGAGGAACTGATGCATAATGTGAGCTGAGCTGTTGATGTCTCAGATATACAAGACTTCCTTTTGTGGTGCAAAGACTCACGCTGCAGTGCAGCTCTGTGTGTGGGAAGTGCACTGTGGCCATGTAATAACCATAGGCAATTGCTTGGTCATACATCATTTTGCAAATGAAAGCCATTTTTGTTCTCCACTGGCAGTAAGCTAATGAGATGGCAGGTGATTTACCAGATGATGCTATTGCATTTGGAAACTTCAGATGTCTTAGAGTCTGAGAAAATGTACCAATTTCATGGAATGGCACTGAAGGAGGGACTTGTATGACATTATGTGTCTCTATCTCCTCCTGCCTCAAAGTCTTCCTTCCTTCCTTCCTTCCTTCCTTCCTTCCTTCCTGCCTGCCTGCCTGCCTGCCTGCCTCCTGTGCTGATTGTTAATATATGGGGTTTTATGTGCTTAATATTCTGTGCATAGCTAAACTGGTCTGTCCAAAACTACAGGAGTTCTGCTGACTGCTCCTCTTGCTTGTCTGCCCCTTCTGATGTATTTCACCCTTTAGGCTTTCTTCTGAACAGAGGACTGGATCCATGGCAGCCTCCACTCGAGCAGGACTGCCTGCCAGGCTCTGGGAGCCTTCCATCAGAGGTTATTTGCAAGGGAGCAGCCTTTGTTCCATGGTGTAGGAGCAAGAGAGCGCCTACCTCCTCAGGCAATTAGCATGGCAGTAATGACAGTTGTAAGGGTGAGCTTTTTACAGGGCTGCAGTGATTTTTTAGTAGGGACAGGCCTGATGACAGCAACCTCAAGATGTCTGAAATACCACAAGGATCCTCTAATGGGATACAGGAATGCCTTTATCCTCATTGACTGGCTACAACTGGAAAGACATATGATTTTAATTTTAGCTAGCTCTGCACCATTTCAGAGAGATATTTACAAGAGTATAAATAGACAGAATAGTTCTGCAGACCAGCTCATTGAAGTACCCCAGAGCATAACCCCCTCCCCTAATGCCACAATATAGGACATACAATAACACCTGATGGAATAGACAAAAACAACCACAGAAGGGTTTCATGCTTAACACATGCAATTGCATGTATTTTTTCTTGTCTGAGTATATTTGTGCCTCTCCACTGAACAGCCAGTGGAAGAAAATGCTGAACTAGGCATCCACAAGGGTTTTGTTTTTTTTTTAAAAAAAACATGTAGGCTTCCTTCCCCTCTAATAATTTTGTTTGGATCCTATAATGGATATTGTTTGGTTGGTTTCTTATTTGTTTCTTTGTTTGTTTAATTATATATATTTTTTTAAGCGGGTGCTCTTTTAGGGTTGTTATGGAATTGGAACACCATGATTATACTGAAGGAGACAGTTGAAATAATACTCATGTTTCATGTGGCCAAAAAAATGATAAGCTGTCTTGAGGAAGGTGCAAACCTGAAGGTTTCTGAGTACCGTAATGACAGAGGAGACGCAGAAAGTAAGTCAGTGGCATTAAGAGGATCCAATTTGGAACAAATTAGTCTTATTGCATTAGCAGAACAACTACAGAAGAGTGTCTGGAGGTCTAGAAAACCCCCAGGGATAGTTTGTCATTGATGTACCTCCTGGCGTCCAGAGCAGAAAGGATGCCTTATGCTTTGTGAATTAGTCCTGTTAGCCAGAATCAAGGCACAGAAGGGAAAGTATCTAAGTCCCATGAGACATTTTTCAGACTTTTTTAAATTTTATTTTTTTAACTGGCTGTGTTTTATCTATGTAGCTGAAATTTACAGAACAAATAAATACTGTTTTTAAATAACATGTTGAAAGCACTGGTCAGCTCCCTTACTGTAGGACTTTCTGGTTTTTCAGTCATGGCTGATGCATCTGACAGTGTAAATATGATATGATATTTTCTTGAAAGGAACAAACACTCTTAAAAAAAAAAGCTTTTTTTTTTTTTTTAATTTGACACTGGAGAAACCCAGAGCTTCAGGGAGAAGGAAAGGCTCAGTCTGAAAGCTCACACTGGAGCTGGACACTAGGGAACTTTGCCTCTGGCTGGTATCTTGCTGTTTGGAAACACATTTAATTGTCCTTAAAGTTTATTATGAAGACTATCTTGAAACTGAGGGCAGAAAAAGAACACAGCAGGAGGACATGTGGCTCATACATCCTCTCAGTAGTCCAGTGTTCTGCAAAAAAATTCAAGCAAACAAGGGATAAGAGGATTTTATTTGTCTTGAATTGCAAAGATCTCCTTTTATATCCCCAAACCAGACTTGCCAGCACACTGTTCTGTCTTTCCTTATCCTTTTTTAACTCCTTGTCCCTGTAAAGAAGAGTAAAAGAACTATCTATCAACCCTTTGGTGCTTTTTCAGCAAAATGCCACCCCACCCTCAAGTTTGGTCACTGCAGTAGAACTTGACCTGATGCTGTTGATCACTGCTTTCTGTGGTATGAGGAGGTCCTGGGTCTCCATGCAGTACCTAGAGAGGATGACATGAAGTTTGTACAGGGGCAAGGCACTCACCTACTTTGTGGACTTGTCTGGCAGGGCTCTTGCCATCCAACATTCCCACTTTTTCTGGTGCAAGAGGGGCAGTTGTGCTGCTCCAGTGCATGCGGGGTTGTGAGTTGAGTGACATTACAGGCATAAAAGCAATCAGGTCCTGCAGTGAGAGAGGTTACAGTGCTTCAGACAGGTCAGCTAAGTTTAAAATCCTAAGGGAAATCTTACCTTGTAGAGACTGAGAGGGATAAATAATGAATGGCTGCAACTTACCTAGATACAGGCAGTGTCTAGTGTCATATCTGTCTGTAAAAGCAGGGAGCAAAGCAGGAACATACTTTTTGGCATGTGATGTCACATCTTAACTCAGAGTTGTAACCCAGTGGGAGGATCCCTGTGGGAAGTTTGGTTATGCTTTTGTTTTGTTTGAATGAGGAGATTATGAATGTGCTTCCTTGTGCACACTGGTACATACGTGTGCATTCAGAGCCACACTTGTGTTCCCAGGAATGCTGTGACTTGTCCACCAGAGCCGGGGAGTCCCAGGCCACTCCCAGTAACCCCATTCAGCAGGCAACAAGTAAGTGCTCAAGTGATACCAGAGAATTTGCTTCCTGGAAGTATACTGAGTTACTTTCACTTCACAATTAGTCAAATTTACCTTCCTGAAGTCCTACTGAAAAAGTCAACAGAGTGTCAGGGGTTTGTTAGCTTGTGTTCTTCCAAAGGATTATTTGGCAAAGCACAGCACCAAGCAGGTAGCTGCCTCCCTGAGCCCACCAGTATGGAATACGAAGCAGGAAAAGATAACTGAGGTTGACTCAACACAGTGTTCTATTTGCCATATTGGTAATGCTTCAGTGAAGACAATGTTCTGTCTCAACTGTTAAATTGCTTTACTATCTGAACACCAACCACTGCTAAAAACCCAAAGACAGAGTCACATTTGGCTTTCACCACTCAAAACTGTCAAGTTTAGCTCCCATACAAAGGACACCCTGAAATGAAGGCACAATCAAGATATCCAGAGAATATCTTTACAGTTTTTTAATAATGGTTCCCTGTGTCCTGCAGGGTCCTGCAGAATTTAGTGGTGGATTGCCAGAGGAAAGCACTGGGTAAAGAACAACAAAATTATGAAGAGAAGTTACTTTTGGATGATCCTTCCTCTCTGCATGATCAGAAAGCTACAGGGCTCTCAGAATCCCTTCTGATGGCCATCCCTGAAAGCCATTCAAAGGAATTTAATTGTCCAAGACAGGAAGCACACAGATCTAGAAGACAGAAAACAATTAATTGCACTGGCAAAAATCTCCATTGTAGACATTGAAAAGTAACTCAGGAGTCAACACAGCAGTGCAGGGTTTCAAGAGTGTAGGAGAATAAACTCACCAGATACTCAGGTGCTGAAACAGTGGAAGCACAAAGAGACCAGGAACAGCCATCACCCATGAGAACAATGCCACCAAACGTGGCAGGTCTGGGTCAAAGCAGGGGGGCGGCAGTAAATCCCAGTGTCGTTTTGGACATAATAATTCCTGAAGATATTAGGAAGGAAAATCTGTCTTAGGTATGTATTATCTGCACAAGAGCATTGTTTATGAATAAACAATATAATTACAGCTTAGTGAAGTAGAAGCTGTACATTGAGAATTGGACTTCAGTTAGACAAGAGATCTCAGATGTACTGAGCACTGTATCCATGAGGTTTCTTAGGGAGAAAATGGGAATTATTTTTCCACAGGGTATGTCGATAGCACCCAGTAGGCTGAGGCTTGGTGGCAGAGCAACAAGAAGAGCTGCCCAACTACTCAACTGACTACGGAACAAAATGTATTGGTGAGGATTAGCACAAACCAAAAAGTGGGGTAAACACAAACAGAATCTTCCTAGGGAAAAAAAAAAAGGAGGAACTAATTAAATGCAGTCGCTTATGACAACAAAAATCAATAATAATAATGATTAGACAATGAAAAACCTCCTCTCATCTGTAAAAATGTTCCTCTGACCTTAGGTTCACTACATGCTGAACTTCTCACCAGCAGTACACTGAGAACCCTGCTTCCCTTCAGAAAAAGAAAAAAGATGCAATGGTAAATAGAATAGTCGTCTTTCTTCCTATTTTGAAGTTTCTAGGAATTCAATTACTAAGTTTCAATTCCTTTTGTATGTAAAATTCTATTTCCTGGCTATTTTTTTATTAAATATTAGTATTCAACAACTGTAATCATTCTGTTCTGTTCTCCAATTATCTTTTCCAATAAAGATGTTTCAAATTCAATTCTTTAGAAATTAACAATAGAGTATTTCTGGGAGGACCAAAATTAGGTTTATCAGTGAAATAATGAAGGTGTCACTGCTTAAATTATGGCTGGAATTAAGATTTATTTGCAAGTTGTGAAGGTCAGGGCTGTAGAGCAAAATTTATTGTGCCACTGCAAAGCAGATCCACATTAAGTTTACGAGAGCAGACATGAGATTTTGCAATGAAAAATTAAAGATTTTGTATCTCTGTCTCTAGAGCAAGCAGAAATTTAGGAAGAGAGTTCAGGAAGAAGCACTCAGCATGCCAGTCAATAGACTTCGCAGAACAAGATCTTAGGTCTTACAATGGCAAAAAGGAACTAGAATAAGAACTGCATTTGAAAGGTCTAGCATTAAATTTACAGAAGAAGAGAGCATACCAAATAAATGTGGTACAAAGCTGCATCATCTTAAGAGAGGAACTGCAGAAAATGAAGCAAACTATAAAGCATATAGGAATATTTAAAGCAGAAAAGGCAAGAAAAGACAAGGCAAAGAAAAAAAGGAAGAAAAGAAGAAGAAAAGAAGAAGAAAAG
>VYZP01041319.1:6108-22473 GCA_013400635.1 Hypocryptadius cinnamomeus | reverse complement strand
CGAAATAAATTTTTAAAATAAAATATAAGGAAACAGTAGTTATACTTTTCCCTTTATTTGTATGAAATTATGTCTACTTTAATAAGTTCAATCCAATTTAGTTTGACTTTCAATTGTAGGAAATGTCATACACTTTGCCACATCTCTGTGAAATGCTTCGAATCTGAGAAAAAATGCCTTTACAGATGGAAAACCATTTCCATGCAGATAGAAAACCATTTCACCCAAAATGTTTAACCATTTCTAGCACTTAGTTCTTAAAACATGAAAATTAGTTGCCTTGGAGAATCTTGATAAGTACCTGAACTGGTGAGATATGTGTCATACAATGAACTGTATGCTTGCTTATATTTTCAGATTTCTAAAGAACTTTATAAAATATGGCCCTCATATGCTTTAAAATCCCACCCACCTTAAGTATGGCCCACCTTACTTCAGGCCACTGAACGGTGTTGGTGCCAATGAAATATGATACAAAAGTCTTAACCGCAATGGCAAGTGTAGCTGTCCTTCCTTTTACAATTAGAAAAAGAAGATAATATGAGATTTGTGTAGAAGTCAGACAAAAACTAGACTAAAAAGAGAGCCAGCCACATTACTTCCATCCTGGTTTCATACTCTTTCAGCTGACAGTGGAAAGGGAGGTGCACTTTTCCTATGGAGCCAGCAGTCTGTACAGGTAGCAGTCTTCCTGCTGCTTTTCTGTTATGACAGGACTGTCCCATTTCATTTGCACTGACCTAGATACTACGAAGGTCATGCTAGGAGCTCTTGAACTAGAATCCATGATTGATATTGCTTTCTTCTTTTTTTTCAGGGTTAAATCTTGTGAACTTCTGTTCTTTCACTGCCTCAATTTCTCTAAAAATAAAGTATACACTCTGTAGAGAAGTTGTGAGTACAAATTAATGAATACCAATTAACATACAGTGCAGATGAAACCCTTAGTATTTAGTAGTAGATTGCCCAGTTTTACTTTTTTGATCACTTTCTAATTTTAGTATCAGTTTACTTTAGAATCCCCATGAGAATAACTTTTTTTTTTTTCAGTTCCCAATATACATAATATAATTGATCTTTATTCATGATCAATTATTTGGTATTTTCAAGCCTATGATATGTTCAAGGTTTCTTTAAAGAGAAATAGATAGATGTTATTCTTTTACCCATTGATCTTTGGATCAATGGAAGTGAAATGATGAAGATAGTCCAGTTAGAGACAAAAAATACAGGTGCGTGAGCATGTATATAGATATATGTATATGCACATGCATTTATTATGAAAGGTTGTATTAGAATTGCTGTTTAAATAGATACAATTATATGTTCAAAGGAAAACTCTCACCAAGGTGAATATTCTTCCTCTAAGATGGAGCTGCCTCAGAGTGGTTTGTATCAATAAGTTCAGGATGACCATCAACTCCCAGAATTAAACACGTTTATCTGAAAAAGATCTCAACATACAATGTTTCTATTCCAAGAAATAGGCAAAATTAAAAACAAGTTTTCAAGTCAAAATGACAAACAACCCAGCTAAAACTGTGTCAAGCTGTGCAAAAGTTAATGAAAAAAACTGTGATCTGCGTCATTAGTTTTTGTGAGGAACTCTCTTTTTTAATAGTTTGTACACTTAAAAACTGATCAAATGTAAATGCAGCAGTGGGTTGGGAGCTGCTTTGAGGAAACTGCAAATATAACTGACAATTTTGATTCTAGCATGAACTTGCCATGCACTATGGATTCAAATTATATTTTTGTGCCATTACACTGCTTTATTGGGATTTTTTTTCTCTCTGTTTCACTTTTTCTTAGATGTAGAAAATCAACAAAAAACTTGAGATGTATAAATAATGGGATGTGTTGGAAAGAAGCCAGTGACATTAGTTTAGTCAGGAAAAAGATGTGGTAAAAATAATCCACACCTCTCTTAGCTTATTTGGGTTAACTTATTTTGGTTGTGAAAGAAGTTAGCATGACTGTTGTCCTGAGTCATTAAAAACAAAGGTTAGTTTAAAAAGAAAGGATTGGAAATTGCATGAAACAGACATAGATGAATGAATAACATGAACACTTAACCAATTTCATTAGGCAACAACTCAAAATGAGGACTTTGAAAAATTACTTCAAGGAGGTCTATGCAAAAATATGTAGCAACAGGGTGAAAGACTTGTTCTTGGTTGTGAGGAATGCTGAGGACATGGTCTAAATCAACATGAGTAGGGATGATGTAGGTGTGTGATTAGGTGATAGGGCTCAACCATTTGGTATGTTAAGTTCCTCTATTTTCTCCTCCAAAATCCTGTAAAAATTCTCTTTTGTTCTGATTCAAGTAACTCCTGTTCTGCAACCACATCCTGGCTTTTATTTGCTTCCCACTTTCTCACCAAACTCTTTGGCCTCCAACTCTGCAAAATCTTCAGCTGTGGATGAATTTTATCTCTGGGCTGCAGGTAACTCCTCACAAAGAGTAGGAGCAGAGGCAGTACAGGTTGTACCACCCTGAAAAATGGTGCATGTCTGCACCAGAGGGCACAAAAATGCTTGTCATGCCATGTGGTGCTAACAGCATTCCATGGAAGCCCTTCACAGTCTCTGTTTTCCTGACAGAATATCTGCATCTGTGAAAATAATTTCTTCCATTGCCAACACTCCTGCAAAATGTATTTTCCCACATAACTATCAAAAAATCACACAAACAAACAAAATAAAAAACAAAATTTAAAAAAAAAACCTCCAAAACCAAAACAACCCCCCCCAAAAAAAAACCAACCAACCCAAAAAAAACCCCAAACAAACAGAAACCAAACCCAAAACCCAAAAGGAAGAAGGAAATATTTTTAAAAGACATTCTTTGCACAACTGTCACCAAGACAATTAATATGCTTATTTCAACAGCATGTCTCTGGAAAGGGTTTTTTCTTCTGTAAATTCCATTCTACTGTTCACAGCAACAGCGCTTCAATGAGTTTATTACAATATCAGTAATGCATTAATAATTTCAGGATTCAGTAGAAAAAATGCTATAAAAGGTGGTCTATTATGTAACTTGTTTTTAAAATTTCTTTTTTCATAAAAGAATTTATCCAACAGTGCTAGTTAACAATGTAACAATGCCACTTCCTAAGTCTCTGCAGTTTGTTTCTTCTTCTCTGAGACACAGATCAAACAAATAGCACTGTTTATTTTTTCTTGAAGTAGTAAATAATACCTCTATTACAAAGGCACATGTTAGCCAATGTGTGATTGTCAGGCTGTAGTCTCTCTTGCTGAATCTATGGTGCTGCTGACAGTGTTGCAGCCTCTCCTTTAACTTAAAAAGCCTGACTTTAAAAATATTTTACTGCAGGCACAAATGCCCGGTGTTGCTGTCCTAGTTTGTACAACTCGTGAAGCAAGCCTGAATTTAAATCATTAGCAACCTACATTTTTTAACAGTGGACATTATCTAATGCTGATACCAGAATTACTTCCTTTGAGTTTCTCACAGGAGATTCACTCAACCCGATGCAGCCAGGTATGGGAGAGCTGTGTGATCCCCTGACAGAGCTGTCACTGTCACCTCTACTGCTGAGCTCACTGCACACCAGGTCCACATAAGCTAAAAACAGGGCACCCAAGGAGGTGGAATCCTGACCATTGATCAGGACATGAGGATTCAGCAAGGGATGCTTGCTCTCCTTTGTTGACTCCCCACTACTGTTCTGAAGAGTTATTAAAAGTTCTCTGTGATGCTCCATGGGAACCAGTATAAATGCCTATGTAAATATGAATGTGCATAAGTTTTTTTCTCTTTTGGCATCCCCCTTTACCTGCTCTTACCAAGAGCTGTGTTTCTGAGCACATTAAGCCAACTAGACAACCCATGGCTGATGCCTGCCATACCACAAGAGCTAAACTTTCTCAAAACATTTACATGACAATAATTATATGAAGCCTTGAACATTCTTTTTTGTGATTCAGTGAGAAGTTCCACGTCCCCTTTCAAGGATGCCTTGTTTTTTAAATGGCAGAGTCCTTTAAAA
This sequence comes from Hypocryptadius cinnamomeus, assembly GCA_013400635.1. Classification (NCBI taxonomy): domain Eukaryota; kingdom Metazoa; phylum Chordata; class Aves; order Passeriformes; family Zosteropidae; genus Hypocryptadius; species Hypocryptadius cinnamomeus. Next base: position 18,451 of record VYZP01041319.1, on the reverse strand, counting down.
TAGAATAGAACAGGTATTTCAACACTCCAAAGAGAAAAAAGATCTGGAATAATCTAATTCAGTTCTACAGACATTAATGCTATTTGTAGACTCACACTCTTCAAAGTTTTGCTTGTTTGAAGGACTAGATGATAAAAGACATTAGAATGCAGGTGAGATTCCACTAAGGGAAAATTATTTCTGGAAAAAAACCTCCTACATTTGTTTGCACTCGCACATATACAGATGGGGTATAGCATTATGCCATATGGAAGATAACCTAAAATATTAAAATACATTAATTCTCTTGCCCTGAAGGCCTGCTGGCTGATTACAGACAACTCACTGGGGGTTTACACTCCAGTAAATTCACTTAGTTTCATAACATAGGTATTTGCTGGTGCTGTGATACACTGTAGGACAATGAGCCTATTGATCTGCTGTTATTAGATGTGTTAAGGCTCTGAAACATATTTAAGAAATAAAGTAATTGAATTCTAAAATTTTTCAAAAAGTTAAATGTTATAAAGCTGCAAGTGCGCAGTAGAAAGTTTGGCAAAATGTTGTCTTATTTCTCTAGCAGTTTCAGATGGTTGTTTTTGTTCTGAATTTCCTTGCAGACCAGAGTGCTTCTTTCTACATCCTTTTTTGTTGCACCCATATGCTTGTGTACTGCAGCATTACAGCATCTATGACAGCAAAAAGGGATGTTCAGCCTTTTCCAACTAGCTTCCAACCCTTCTATCTGCCTCCTACGTGTGACTGTAACTTAGATTTGTTGAACTGGTACTTAACAGTGGCCAGAGGAGACTGTAAATCCCACTCTGGTGATGTTCCTTTACTGGAACTGAAGCGGCTGCATGAATTTTGGATCCCTTGAGGTATATCAGCTTCAATAAGGATAAGATAGCTGAGTCCCTTCTGCTGTAAGGAGATCCCACTTACAGGAGTACAATAAATCAGCAAAAATCATCAGCATTTTTAGTGAGCAAATATGGAAAAAAAAAAAACCAAACCAAAAAACCAACCAGAACGTTATGAACAGAAACACTATGTTGGATGAAGTTACTGGTGTTGGATTGCCTAGCTAGTTGTTTCTGAACATAAACACACTAGTGAATGAAACTTCAGCTGCCCTGGTGCCTGTATATGCTGGTAAAACAGGCCACAGGGGAATTGTAGTCACATAAAGCAACATCCCTACAGATACAGTTGGCCAGATCCCCAGAACTTCTGTAAATCACTTTAATCTGACCAAGTGTCATGTAGCTATCATGGTTCAGCCTAAGGAAACCTCTGAGTGAACCACAGAAGTCTCACTTCAGGCCTGCGTTTTATGTTCTTATAAAATGCAGTGTATTTGTGAACATCTATTCTTCATACACCACCTTTCAGAAGACAGCCAAGCAGCCTTCTCTTATTGTTAGCCTTTGCTGTTTTAGCAAATTGATATTTTTCCATGCATTCTCTTATTTCTAGACTGCTTGGGCTGAACCTGATTTATTTTGAAGTCAGTGGAAGGATCTAATATCAATGGGAGCTACCTGAAGTCACTGAGGCTAATTCCCCCTTTGTGAAATAAAAACCCCAAAACCGAACCAACAAAATACAAACATTAAAGAGAAATTCTGTTTTCAATGTCACAGTGCATATCATCAAGTCTTGATAGATTTTTCTGGAAGAAGACTTAAAATGTAATTTTAATGTTGATCACTGATCATTTCTAATCTCTTCCTTACCTTTACCAAATATTCACCAGAATAGCTTGGCCTTGCATTTTGTCTTCATGTGGAGAAGGGTCATCCACAGTTGCCAGAAATTCAGAAGATGACATCAAAAGGATGGTTCCACTCACCTAACTGCTTTTCTTCTATTATCAACTAATCCAGCACATGAAGCACTGCTGTTTAAGATGGTATTCAGCACGGTGTAATATGTACCCTGGTACAATTATTTTTGATCAAATTATTCCTTTTATTCAAGCTTTTCTTTTTTTTTCCTCTGGTGAGTGACTGTCAACTACTTGCATTAGCTAATCCACAGAAGACTGCCAAGAAATGTCCTGTTTGTCATCACTGCATTTACGTGAGACACTTCCTCCTGGATCTCAATTTCTTTATTTGCAAAAGTAGAAATCGTGATCAGTGCTTGTTTCTTGAGTAGCAGCCTAAAAATCTTCAGATTTCCTAACTACCTGTATATCATCATTAGTTACTACTTTATTAATCTCCACATTTACCATATGACCTTGTCTTGGTTACCATCTCATTTCTAATGACTGAACTTCGTACATCTGCTCTTACTAAAAAGTACCACTGCCATGGCATTAAAACACACAACCAACCCAAAGAGTATGCAAATCCCTATTTCACAAATCAGATATCCACTGATATCTACTGTAAAGTACGATATCCTACCCAAATTTTAAAGCACCGGAGTTTCCTAAATATAAAGATTACAGTCATTTCACACACTTTCAAGAAAACTGCTCTCTTTTAGACAACAAGGCACACTGCTAGTATTTAGCTGAAACAGTATATTAAAAAAGAATCCCCAAAACCTCTAAACAGACTAAGATGTAAGAACAAGAGGGTCTGAATTTTTTTTTTCTGTAAAAACTTTTCTAGACTCTCAAGTATGGCATTTTTGGTTTCATGAGAAATATTTTCCTGATTGTAATGTCAATTACATTATGGCTCTAAATCTGCAGCAGTAACTCTTTAAGTTAGACTGGTGAACTCTTTCCTGTGGTAGAGAAAAAGTAGGCAGGAAAAAAGAAAAAAAAGGAAGTTTTACATTTTATCCTGAAAACAGTTCATCTTCCTCTGTAAAACTGTAAAATTTCTCTTATAAATCAAATACATTGATTTCTTTTTAAAGAAAAATCCTTGAAGTAAAGGGTTTTTTTTAAAAAAAAAAGGCAGAAGGCGTTGTCAACTAAAATGGGTGGGAAAATACTTCAGCCAACTGTTGTTTTACAGATCCTAACCTTAAGGCCACATCAGCCTTGAAGTTCTGCTGTACAGCTCAAATGTGTTTTGGAAAAATTGGATGAAAATCAATGCACCTCTGACGTAAAATGTTAAAAATCCTTTAAAAGAAAAAAAGTTCTAAATCCTAAGGTATGAGAACATCTTAAATACATATATCCATCATCCTGTCCATTTCAAATAATTTAAGATTTTTAAATTAAATGTAATTCCTTTGTGAATGCCATGATTTTTGCACTTTGGTGGAGAAATAAAACTTCAGTCTGTTGTGCAGTTGTGGTAACCCTTCTTACACTGAGTAGTACCTTTTCCTGAGTGTTGTCCTACAGCCCCTTCTAGCTGTAACATATGTTGGAGAGCAGCATCCTAAATGATTGATATTAATCTTGAGACAAAAAGCAGACCCATTTTAAGTGGCCCTAAATTTTCTCACTGCATTCTGCAGCTGGGACAGGATATAGCTATTGCATCTTTCAGGTATTCGATTCCACTCACACTTCTTCATTCCACCTTTCTAGATATGTTTTAAGTCCACAGTTTGAAGATATTATTCAGTGTCCTCCTAGTGAAAACAACTAGATGAAAATCCTTTCGAAAGCTTCTACCTCTTCTCTTAATCACACGAGGCGTGGTTGGTAAGTGATGTAAGGCTTGCCTATCCCCAGGGACCGAGCACTCAACGCTCCTCCTGATTGCTTGGGGAACAAGAGAGCCAGAAGGGATCCTAAATCAAACCCTGTCTCTCACCAATGCACCGATTCCTGCAACAACTCCCTTTCATTAGGAATGTTTCCTCAATTAAGGGAGATGTCAAGTATTCTACTTTCAGATCTCTTAATTTGTTATTTTTTACTGGTAGAATTGGTAATGCCATCTCAGAGTCCATGGCATCTTCTGGGACAATACATTGTCTGCTCCTGTGCTATGACATATCACCATAAAACGCAGGGCTATAAGAGCCTATAATAATTTATGAGAGTACATTAGGTACCCATGTATAATTTATCAAATGGGCATTATGGAGGCAGGACTATGCCTGACTGACAAAGGTTACCCTGTGTGGGTGTATCGGGTAACCACACAGGGAAGAATCCAGTTGTGGATGTTCACCGAATTACAAAAAAGGTTTTACTCCACAAACTGGGCACTCCAAGAACAGAAGCTGAGAAGCATGAAAGCAATCCATGATCTTAGTGTTTTGACTCCAAATTGATACCTTCTACAAGATTCAGGTAGGGGCTTCAATACACATGAAACCCGGAAGAACCTAAGTTTTTAAGGGAAGAGTGATATGAAGACTGTTCGAACTTGAGCCAGGATCTAGAGCAGATTTAGCAAAAAATCTGTAGGATACATTCAAAATTTATTCAAAACTGAAGTAAGGAACCTGTTGAAACTTTGAGACTCCCATTTCCTAGGGCATGCTACACCTGCTTAAACATGACGTCACACAGCTTTTGGGGCTGAGCACTCTTCTACTCAATTATGCTCCTGCTGAAATGAATATGAATTGACTCATCTTGGAGAAAATCTCAGATGCCATTGGGTTTGATCCAAAATAAAGGTTTGAATGATATTCACACTGTATTTTTATTTTCTAGACAGAGAAGTCTGAATAGAGCCATGAGCAAAGCCTCTGCAGTGCAGTACACTTGGTCACATATATGATTATCTATTTTTCAGAACAAACTGGCTACACTCTGGGTTGAGCCAGCAATTTATTCATCAGCTGTGCAGCCATAGCCTTTCTTCTGGTCCTCCTGACCTGACCAGCAGCCAGTAAAATCAATTGATCACACAGCACTGTATGTCTAACTTTTTATCCAGTCCTCAGAGAAAGAGAATAATTTACAGCCTGGAGTTACCAAGCATGGCTTTTAGCTCAAAGTTCAGTGGCTGCAGCTTTCAGATTACTTTACTAAGATCTCTGATTTTGGTATTTTTCATAATAGCAGATGGAAGCTGATATATTCCTTTTGAATTGGATATCACACAGTAAAAAATTGCTTGCTGCAACTATGAACTAAATTTGTTCATTAATTTGAGACTGAAAAGATGCTAATATCCTTAGGAATCTGAAATTTGTGCATTAATATTATTTTCATGGCATCAAAATTATCTGTTTCCTCTGGGGAGGCAAATAACTCAGTGGGTGGGCTCTGGTCTAGGAGTTAGGGCATTTGAGTTTTCTTGCACTGTGAAACCAGCTGAGAAATACTTTTAATGAGTCACAATTCTCAGAACACAATTTTGTTTCCTTTAAAACACTTTTTTTTTCTCATAAAAATATCATTCCATTGTAAGCAAAAGCAAAATGAAAAGGGTTTATTTTTTGAAAGCTTGTATTTTACTTAACAATTTCCTTTTATTACATGTGGAGGAATCATCTTCATTTCCTTGCTCCTCTTACCTTCCAAATTTTACATGATGTCACTTTATTACTTCTCTTGGATAAATTCCACCAAATATTCTTCTATCTACCTGCAAGTACACAGACACACCATTATCTGAGCCTTCGTGATAACATCAGGCTCATCTTCCAGTTCTCTCCCTGAAACAAGTCATCTCATCTCCGTTATCTTAAGAGATGACAAGACACACAAGTCTAAGATTGCAAACTCAGACACCCCAACTCATAATAAGAGTATCAGCTAAATATTAGGTTAAAATCCAGATTTGAAAGTGGCTTAGATGTGAAGACTGGGGGGAAAAATATGAAAATAGTGGTTACATTTTTTTCTGCCTACCTATTTTAGGTAGATTTTTGTGCCCAACTTGAATGAAAAGCAAGAAGGTTTGGAAACACAAATATGCCTCCAGAACTGAAATCCCACTTCTTGCACATTTATACCAATGACACATCTGTTAAGATACATATCACAAAGAGTCCAGTCTCAGTTGAATACAAATAATTAATATGAATAATACATAGAAATTTCTCTGTTTCTTTCATGTTACCTCGGCTGTGTGGTCTACAAATAGAGAAAATTATCCTGGCCTAGTTCCAGCTGGCTTATGCAGTAACATAGGTAGTCATACGAGTTCAGATTTATAATGTTCATTGGTGGCATATTATCCAGAAATCAAAATATACTTTTGAAAGGAGTCCTGAGACCCTTGTTGGGAAGCTTTTAAGAAGAAGTGAGTTTCTTAAAATAATTTAAATCAGTAAACTGAACATTAATAGCCTGGCATGACGAGATAATAGTACCTTGGTATCTGTCTGCAGTACACTTTCATATTTTGTGTGAGAACTAGCTAAGAGATTACGAATTACATGCAAAAAACATCTGGTATTTTTTAATATTTAGAGGAGAAGAAAAAAAAAAGAAAGCAAGGCCTGGATGCTGTTGCCTAGAAGTGTGTACACTTGTTTATTTTCAAAAGTTGGTTGAGGGCTTACAGGGAACAGCAGGGTAATGGAATATTCATGAAGCAAATGCCCTTCACTTAGCAGAGGGCAAAGGAAAGCAGATTGCTAAGCCCCTCCAAACTTCCTGTGCAAGAAGCTCACACTACAGAATAATGAAACCTGTGTTTGCCATCCTGCAGCACAGCAGTGCTAACCTGGTACCACTCAGCTCTTTCACCTCTCCCTTTTTGACTCCTCCTCCTATTTTCAGGCATGGATCCCTGATGCTGCTGCACAGTGCCCCTTTGACCGCAGCTGCAGCGGCACAGACCTGCAGAACTGATCGCAGGAACCCTCCTGCTTTTGGGGACAGACTGAGGAGATGAAAAGCATCACGGAGCTGCTGCAAGCATGGTCCTCACCTGTCCATACCTGAGCAGGGGGTGGTGAGGGCCCATCACTTGCTGGCCCTCATGGAAGAGAGAAGAAGGAAGATGGAAGCCGGTTTTCATGTTGTTTCAGGGGCTTACTTTAGGAGCACTCCAACAACCAGAGGGAAGGCTGATCTCCATTATCACTGGACACAGACAGACTTCAGGACTCGACCAGTTGGTCCCCGACCGTACACAGGGGCCAGCCATTTTCAGCCCCTCAACCAGAAAACTCCCCGAGCACCGCAGCACCCCAACAACTCCAGCAGCCGGCATCCCAGCGCAGGCAGGCGCAATGGGACCCCCGCGGCCGGCAGCGCGGCCTGTGGCGGCTCACAGGGCCGCCGTGGGGCAGCGCCCTGCCCCGGCCCGCCCGGGGCCGCTCGGCGTGGCCGAGCCGGCGTGTGGCTCCCGGGTACGTGGGACGCGACTGTCGCTGCCCGGCCCGACAGATTGGTGTCAGCTGCCCGCGGCCCCGGCCGCGCTCCCCGGGGGCCCCGCGGGCAGAGGCGGCCGGCGCACAAAACCGGCAGGCACGAAGCAGCAGGTGGCCCCCGCGGAGGTAATCAGGATCACATTCAACGGGAGAGCCGGCTCAATTTTCAGCCCCGTGTATGCCGAGGGGCCTGGAGCTGCCTTGTTAATGCTGCAGGGAACACGTGGGACACATTCACTGCATTAATTGTCCCCACTCATTCAGCGGTGGATGAATTATAATGTTACCACTCCAGGGTAAAGCAAACACCTATCATAACAATCATGTCATTAGTGTGCAGATGCCGGCTGCTCTGCTTAACCTTTTGTATCTTTTTTTTTTTTTTTAATGGCATGCAATAGGAATATTTTTTATTGTTTTTCATATAATTGATTTTTAGGTTGCAAGTGTAAACCCTTGAAACAAGCTCGGCACATTACTCAACAGCCAGGAATAAGCGCACAGACTGGCAAAGCACAGATTAAAGGTGCTTTAGAGAAACAGCAGGGCTTTAAAAGTTTATGTTTGCAGTTTGGTTTATCCATTGCAGTGTGACTGATACATTCGTTATTCACATAGCATGAGCTCCAGAAGGAGCTAATGGTCCTTAAAAAATGTAACAGCCTTAGAAATGCTTCTAATTTAACTACAGCTACTAGCAACCAAAGATTATATATGCACACCCAGATAAGTAAGACATTCTGGTTTGAAAATTCATATCTCTGCAGAAAATCTTTTTGTTCACTGTTATGTACGTTTAGGCACATATGAAGACACACACACACACACACATATATACACACTTACAGATGTACATATGTACATGGAAATTCCTTTTTATATATGAAACTTTATATTAGTGTTAGTATGTGTGTTAATAATCTACATGTAAAATACTGTCTTGGCTTTGAGTTACTTTTACTCACACACGCAGCACAAAGCTTCTTGGAGTGTTGCAACATCATGATCATACAATAAATGATCCTGAGCTGGTGCCATGGTCTCATTTGTCTTTAATTGAGCTCTCTTCTGTGTTTAGTGGTATCCTTAAATGGCACTGCCAAGTGTGCTGGGTACTTCCCGCTAGATGTTCCTAAAGCACTCAAGTACTCTCTCACGTGTTCCCTGAAATCCCTTGCCTTGGTGATTTGCAAGCGGAGAGCCCACTCCCAGCAGCCCTTGTACATGGCATTAGCAGTTGCTCATGTAAGCCTTCAGAAAGCAATGCTGGGGGAGTCGTGAAAGGGGTTTACATGGTTTGGCATTTGGTCCTGACTCTACACTGGTGTCTGTTAAAACATAACATGTCCCTTATGCTTGTGCAGACCCTGCTGGAGCCATCAGCTTTGTGTCACTATGTATTGCAGCACCATAGAGAAGTTAACTGTTCACTCGTCTTCCACGCCTGAGCATCAGCATGCATTCTTTGTGAAGATGGAAAAGAGGTAGTTCCCCATCTTCCATCTGCCCTTTCCCACCACTTCTTCATGCCCCCTTCATCAGTTAATCAACTGAGATCCCAGACTTGTAGACATTTGCCAGTCAAATGCTTGATGTTACCTGCTGCAATTAACTTCCAGAGGTTCAATGGAAATAACCACACAGTGTAAAGCCAAGCTTGCAAACTGATCTTTCAGTCATTTGCACCTAAACCATGGTGCAGGAGGTGGGAGATGTGCATGGAGAATATCAGTGCACTGTTTATACAAGCACAGAGTTGCATTATTCATTTTTGGTACTATTACAGTGAATTGGGTTTATAATGAGATCCAACAGTAGACACAGTGTCATAAAGCAAGAGCAGCGCACAGGGGAGGAACGACTGAGTAGTATCAATACAATTACTCATACTAAATACATGTGAGACTATAGCAAGAGTAAGTGTATGGCAGGATGAGGTTAAGGATGAGGTTAAAGTTTTATGGTTATTGTTTCGGTGTTTTTTAAAGTCATTAGATGCTGACTAATTTTGTGTAGGTGCTTGCGGTTTGTGAAATGGAGAAGCCATTTAAAATGGTTTAGTCACATTTTAGCCTTAAATGAGTATTTAATTTTTACATATGCATGTAAAACCATGTTGTTTATTGGTATTTCCACTGAAAATTGCTGTGATTCAGCTCTTTTGGATGCATTTCAAAAGTGTAAAGTGGATTTATGTGCCATAATCAGTAGAAGGTGTATTTCCCTGAAATCAAAGAAGCCATTTTTTATTATGATGGTGGATTCATGTGAGAATATAATAGCATTTTCTGGTATGCTATATTTCTATAAAACCAGAATACAGTCTTACATAGCCCTTATAACGCTATATACAAATACATTAAAAAGTATAATCTTTTTTCCATACTTCCCCTTTAGATTGTTTGTGAATGGGAGAATTCATCTTTCAGACTTTCATTTGCTTTATATGTGCAAGTACACACTGTCAGACTAAAAATTCTGCAGTTTCAGAAAAGTAATTTTATGAACAAAATAAAAACTTGCAATTATATCCTGTGTGATCATTTTTTTCCCCACCAGATAATATTTATGGCATGTTTTTTCAAGCATGCATATTTGGTCTATCAAAACCAAACAATATTATTCAGTAGTACTGAGTTGTCTGTGCATGTATTTTCCCCCACTGTAACCTAGGCTAAAATCAACTTTATGCAGACTTTTTTTCCTCCACTAGTCTCCAAAAAAATTACCGTAAAAATGAACCCATATGAAAATGAGTTCTTGTATGTAAAATAGTTTCCCACACATTGGCTTCTGCTGGATGTTTTTACTTAGCTTGCTGAAAATGGTATGTCTGCACAAATAATGAATGTGTGCTGCCATCACTCTGGTTCTTACATATTCCTATTTGAAAAATATGTGTAAAGTATGGGCATGGTGTAGTTCGGGAAATAAGTCCTTTCTTTTTGATTTCATAATATTCTACTGTTAATTAGTAAAACATTTGCAGGTAATTTCACCTGGTGCAATACATTGACATTTGATTGCCAGTTTTTGAACCTGTGTGTGTTACTTGCTAGCATATGTGCACATATTTATAGGCATTCCAACAGCATTTACCTATGGACAGGATTGTATCTGTGGATGGAAGAATAATAGATTGTTAGGCACACTTATGATTTATTAGATATTTTTGCTAATCCCTGAGTGATTAACAAAAATCTAAGACAAAGATGAGACGTGCTCCAGTTTGCTATAACAGCTACTGTAGGAATATTATTCAGACATGAAAACCACTTATGGTGAAATTTGCAATTAAATAAGCTTATAAAGTTATATACTGAGTTATACTAGCAGAATTTCTGCTCTCTAACATATTTTCCTTTTTCTCAGTAGTCATGGATTGTTTTATACCTAAAAAACAGGATCATTAAAATAGCTTATAGTTCCCCATATAATATCCATTATTCTATTAACAACACTGCTAAGAAACATAAAATTAAATTCAGGGCTGTTTTCTTAAACCCTTCATAAATATTTTAGAAGTTAATTAGGAGACTACAGGTAGGAATAGACCAAGATTTATTCATAATTAAAAATCAGATATCACATGTCACCTCTTCTGATAGAGAAAAACCTTTAATTACCCGTAATTAGGCAATTGTCCCTATAGTTTGCTAAAGACATTGAATTGGAATGAACATGGTAAAAAAAGATATTCATGGTAATAAGGTAAGTTTCTTGCATTTTCTTTGTTAAGTTTCTTTTTTTTACATTTAGGTAAAGAACATGGTAGAAATAGTAAAATGTGCATATCTTACTGATACCTTAAACCACAGGAAATACCTTTATGTATAGTTTGATATAATTTGGCATCTGACCTTTATTTAATGCTTCATAACTTTTCATGCCAATTATTTTGTCTTCCTTTACCAAAATGAACAAAAAACTGAGCTCATGAATGACAATATATTCCTTCAAGAGACCTAAGCGATATTTTTCCAAAGTTGTAATTAGCATTCCAATTTTCTCAATAGATTTTCTAGAGCCCAAATTCTTGGGGTAAATTACTGATCCAAACAAATACCAGACACATTGTTGCTCAGGTATCTGACCCTGAAATATGGTGGTATGATATCTGCGCGTAGCTAGAGCAGTTCCAAGAAGATATGGGGTTGGGAGCATTTTATAAATCTACCTTCTTTAGTGCAGTCATTTACATTAAAGTATTTTACTATAAATGGTGCAATTTCCTGCAATATGGACATCAACATATTTTGCCAAACTCAGTCAGGACTACATATGATATTTGATAGTTAAGGCAGTTTCACTGGAGTTTTTACATCCTGTAAAGACTTGCACACGTGCTTTACCTGGCATACTAACTCCCTTTGGAGTCACTGGAACTTCTCACAGTGCACAAAGCTAAATCTGAAGAAGCTGTTGCTGTGTGCAAGCCAAGAGGTTGACTCTGGAGTATTCTTCCCCTATACTAAGTATCTTTCTAATCAATATGATACGTTATTTTGCTTAGAAATTCCAAGCTACAAATCTGCTCGGACTTGACTCACCCTCTATGACCAGGCATGAAACTCTTATCTCACAGACCTAACAGCCCTTGTTCCTTTGGACTAGCCCATTGTTTGACAAATGCTCATTCTTATGATATAACTGTGCCAATATTGTGCCTGCTCTCTTAAACTAAGTAATAAAACAAAGTATTAGTTACTTAGGACAAAAGCATTTCATGTTCTGTGGTTAATCATACTTTTCTGTTAGGTTCAGGTCAGTAATTAGACATGTTTTAGAAGTTCTTCCTCCATCTATCTATCTATCTATCTATCTATCTATCTATCTATCTATCTATCTATTGTATCTATCTTTCTATCTATCCATTTCTATATCTATCAATCTACCAATCTACCTACATACCTTTCTATGTACTTACTAATATAGATATATATATTTATATGTACCCTGTTGCTTATACAACTTCTAGATAATGACCCTTTGTATTTTGCCCTTTCTAATAACCTTTAACTCTTTACTTTCTTTAGGTCTCCAGGATTTGTCATCTAGGATATTGGCAATGCTCTTGATTTTCCTTATGTTTTTTTGGTTGTTGCCTTTTTTTTTTTTTTTTAATCCTTTGTAGCACCTGCAACTTTGATGCTTT
>VYZP01041318.1:0-35281 GCA_013400635.1 Hypocryptadius cinnamomeus | reverse complement strand
CCCTCCCCTCCCCTCCCCTCTCCCTCTCCATCTCCATCTCCCTCTCCATCTCTCTCTCTCTCATGTCCCAAGTTCCCAGGGCTGGACCCCACAGAGGGTGTCAGGAGCCTGCACAGCCATGCCAGGGGATTGAGGGACACATGTCCCACGCTAACCAGGGCTAGCAGAGGCAGCACAAGGATCCTCCTCTCTCCCAGTAGCACGTCTCCACCTGATGTAAGCCATCACCAAGACCAAGATCTGCAGCCACAGGCAAGGCTCCCACTGTGGCATGTGCTGTATAAGCAGAACACAAGAAAAATTGTCTAAAATAAAAAGAAATGAGGCTTAATGGGAGAAAGAAGATGTCAGACAAATGCAGTCAGGAAGGAAATATGAGGGAATAACAGGAAAATAATAGTCAGCTGGGCAGGCACAGCACACCCACAAGCAGTCGTTCAGTCTTTTATAGATAGCATTATGACGGACAGTTTGAAGGCGGGTTGGACAGTAATTATAAGGCAAGTTTGGATTTGGCTGCAGGGGATGCATCTTGAGCTCAAAATGCAGCAGGAAAGAAAACAGAGAGACACTTGTTTTAAGCTTTAACAATGCAACAGGGAAGAAAACACAGAGGCCCTTGTTTGAAAATTTAACAAATGGGTAATAGCTACCAGAAAATTGCCTGACTAGAGGTGGAAGCAGATATTTCATGAGTGCACAGGAGATGGTGGTGAATCAGTGATGCTCTATCTGGGGAATCAGNAGGAATGCTTGTGTGAGAGAGCCATAGCCTTTAGAATTGGATAAGAAAGAATAGAAGGGAAGCGGTGTAAAATGTCACATCCAGACAAGAGAACAAAACAAAGGGGTTTTTTTCCCCTTACAGCAGGGAAAAAAAAGTACTCACAGGAGCTTCTTATCCTTTCCTCCATCTTTTTTTTTTTTCTGTCCTTCTCAGGTTTCCTTCATGCAGGCAAATAATTCTCTCTGTTGACACCTATGCAACCACAGACGTGTCAGCTGACTGGTGGAAAAGGAAAAAAATATTTACTCCCAGCATTTCTGAGATCTGCTGCATTGCCATTACTGCCGTGATTTATCGGGGCCTGTTACACATTTTACCTTAAGCTTCTCAGTCACCCAAATGATTTTCTCTCAACAAACGAAAAACACCAGTGAGCTGCTCAAGTTTGAGGGAAAGAAGGCAAAGGGGAAATGAGAAAAGGGGTCTGTCTGGCCATTCACCGTGTTCCCCCCACCAACATCTGCTTCAAAAACGTCAGTAATAAATACAAAGAGGAGCACACCACTGCTGATGGATGCTGAGGGACGCTGGAGAGCGGCGGGGTCCCTCGGGCATAGGAAGCACCTCCACAGCCCCTCCTCGCCCACACGTCCGCAGCCCCGGCTCTCTCCCGGAGCCCCGGCGGTGAGGGAGCGCAGCCGGAGGGGGCGGGGGGCGATGGCCGCAGAAATGCAGCCTCAGCAGGGAGACCGGGCTGCCAGCCTGCAGAGCACTTCCCTGCGAGGGAGCAGATAAGAGGGAAAAGGTGAATGGGAACACTTGTCACAGCAGATGGCGGCTTTGATTTGCAGAAGAAAGCGGGAGGGGGGCGGAAAACCAGGGAGGGGCGGCCGTGCCTGCCCGCCCGGTCCCCGCCGCTCCCCCCGAGCCACCGGCCCGCCCGGGATGCCGCAATCCCGGGATGCCGCACCCCGCCCGCCCTGCCCGGGCGCCCCAGGACTTGCCGACCCTCCCCGCAGACCTCGTAAGACGAAGCGAGGGGCTCGGCAGCTCTGGCCGCCTTATACATTTTATTAACGCTATGCTAATTAGCTGGAAAGCCACACATTGATTTTCTTGAAAGGATTCAAGGATCAAATAGCCATGAATAGAGCTGGCAAAACCTAATCTACTAATGGATTTAACTTAAGAGAAATATAAAGCTCAAATAAAAATATGATTGTTTGGGAACTACTTAACTAGTACTTATCTTTAAAATACTTTCAGGGAATTTCTCTATTCCACTGAGGTGGAAAAAATACAGTCATATTTTTTAAATGTGTTTGGCCAATAGCTCTAAACANGAAATATGAGGGAATAACAGGAAAATAATAGTCAGCTGGGCAGGCAGTCAGTCCAGCACACCCACAAGCAGTCGTTCAGTCTTTTATAGATAGCATTATGACGGACAGTTTGAAGGCGGGTTGGACAGTAATTATAAGGCAAGTTTGGATTTGGCTGCAGGGGATGCATCTTGAGCTCAAAATGCAGCAGGAAAGAAAACAGAGAGACACTTGTTTTAAGCTTTAACAATGCAACAGGGAAGAAAACACAGAGGCCCTTGTTTGAAAATTTAACAAATGGGTAATAGCTACCAGAAAATTGCCTGACTAGAGGTGGAAGCAGATATTTCATGAGTGCACAGGAGATGGTGGTGAATCAGTGATGCTCTATCTGGGGAATCAGGCCTTGAAAACTAAGATATGTAACTGATTTCAGTGCAGCATGGGAAAACAAGTAGGTGGGAGAGATCCCTCAAGACTGACTGGCATAGTCTACAAAACGAGGCCTAGAAAGCTTGGGATATCTGGGTAGGTGGGTGGCCTGGTAAACAGCATGCTCCCAGAGCTTCAGAAGGCCACAGAGCTAAAAAAGAACATTTTAAAATCAAGACTACCAAATTCATTATGCAGAAAATTACACTGACAAATCACATCAGTATTCTCCTAGGCATAAATGCAAACTAGGAGGTCTGAACCAAGGTGCAGTTTGTGCAAGGAATATAGTCAAAGCTGGATAAAATCAAAACTGGTGTTAAGTGAGCAGAAATCTCAAGTGTGAGTCTACCCTGCCATTGTTTTATAAAAAGAAGTACACAAGCTGCCTTCTGGATCTCTCTGCAAGCCATTTTCTCTCAGTGACTCAAGACGTGCACAGTTCACTAGTAAAAAAGATCATTATTTTAACTGTCAGCAACAGCTTCAGCCTGTGCTGCCATTCTGTCTCACACACCAGTAACAATCAAAGCTATCCAATTTGAAATTAGCTGCCAGTCCTCAGGACGTTGGTTGTGTCAGAACAAAATCAAGCAGAGCATCCTACACTGGGCTGGATATTCAGTGCTTCCTGAACACAAAGGAGAATTCTCTCCGTTTCAATTAACACAGTGAACAAATTTAACTTTACACCAAACCTTTCACATCCAGGTGATAAGGTGGGTTTCTATATTACTGTTCATGACATACAATCATTGTCCAAAAACTGGAGTTTGCTCCCCATGTTTGTCTGAGCTTCCACATGTTCACTGTTTCATTGATGAAACTCCTTTTAGCGACGAGCGGCTTCCATCAGATTGTCAAAACTCTGAGGTGCAGGGATTTTATTTATTCAGCACAATTGCTCTCTGTCCCTCAAGAAGCAACACTGGCTGCACCATCACACAGCTCCACGGCAATGCACTGGTCCAGGATGCTTCAGCAGGGAGAAGTCACTTTAAAAGAGTTACACAAGCCTAAAATCTGAGCAAGGCAGGGCAGATTGGATGCACTGGGTTCCTGATGATACAGTTGTCACCTTGTAAAGTAATCCATCTGTTTGGCATCCCTTCCATTATCAGTCTCACAAAATACAGTATACTTGGGCTCTCAGTGCAATTCTTGGACAACAGGAAAGCTCCAACCTTAACTTTCCCCTTGGAGCCACTAATGTCTTTGGAAAAGTTGCTGCAGTCTTCCTCACTCCTACAACTATGGCTAAAAGTGAATCCTGGGCGTGATAGCCCCAGCAGGCCTCAAATAGTTTTTGTTCACTGCAGCAAGGAGACTACCACCTTTAAGACAAACTCCAGACAGAGTATTCCCAAACAGGAAACTTCACAGCATTTATAGCCTGCACCCACACAGTTTATGGTCAAGAGGTTCTGCCATGTGAATAAAAAAAAATACATGTGTTTTGATGTTATTAGAGGGTAATTTCATTGTTGGGTTTTTTTCCACAGATGGCTTGTGGTGCTCACAAAGGGACCATCGCAGTGCTGGAAAACAATGCCATGAAAATGCTCATGTTGTTCAGTAACTGTGACTCCTATTTCATGGGACTTCAGGTTTTGCAGACATTTGGCTTTCTCAGGCTCAATCTAAATCCAGGTTTTGGAAGACAAGAGCTGACTGCACATGAAATCAAAACGATAATGGTGGCAGGAAATAATTGGGGGAGATGGCAAAAGTGGTGCTCGCCATCTGGATGGAGGGAAGCCTTGCCCTTTGTTGCCCGGCTGGAGAAGGCCTCCTGGATTTCCAGATGCTTTTGAATGTTCCAGTGGCAGCAGGAGCTACGAGTGTTTATTTCCCCTTCTCCTATCTGCTTGGTGAGGAGATTTCAACCTCTTGTCCTGTTGGACTGTGTCGCCATTGTCTGTGCTTTTCTCATCTCCAGACTGGATCGCTGCCATGTGGTCTGCTCAGCTCTACGTCTGAGGACCACTCAGAAACTTCAGATAATTGCAGTGTGCAGCTGCCTGCTTACATATCCACATTTCAGACACAAACCATAGAGCGCAGATGGCACACAGGCTGCGCCAATTTTCAGTTCATTTCCAGGTGCAATTCGGGCCTTAGTTTCTAAATTTCCTTGTGATTTGAACCTGCTCGTCCCACAGAAACTACATCTGCCCACAAGCATGAGATCCACCATGGAGATAAGTTGGTGCCTTTGAACTGGAAGTCCTTGGAACATTTGGAAATGGCTCTGGTTTTTTTTTTTTCTCAGCAGAAGAAGGCCTGCACTCTTGAATTTGCTTTCTTGTGTGGCAAACCTTCAGGGCACATTGCAAAACTTGTCTCTTTTGTTAAGCTTTAGTTTAAAATATTGGGGTGGGCTGGGAAGGGGAGGTTTTGATGAGGACACTTTTACTTTCATTGTTGTCATGGCAGTATAATTCAGTAGGGAATATGAGGTTTGATTTGCTTTTATTTTAACTGCAGCTAATGAAATCAAATAAATAATTGCAATTTTTTCAGGCCAGTGCTGTTTACGGGAGAGCCAGGGAAGACAAGAACACTGTGTTTCCAGAAAGGACTAAGTAGATATGATCAAACAAAAGGGAGCTATACAGTCTACCTCCCTTAGCTCAAACTATGGGATGCCACTGATAAGTTCCTTGCAAGAGGATCCTTGAGGTCTCATGTGTCCTTCAATCTCATATTGAGAGCTCACTACAATATGTGACTGCCATTGGTCTAGAGAGAAAAGGACAGAGACATGAAAGGAAAGGAAGGGAAGGGAAAGGAAAGGAAAGGAAAGGAAAGGAAAGGAAAGGAAAGGAAAGGAAAGGAAAGGAAAGGAAAGGAAAGGAAAGGAAAGGAGAAAGAGAGAAAGAGAAAGAGAGAGAGAGAGAAAGAGAGAGAGAAAGAGAGAAAGAGAGAAAGAGAGAAAGAGAGAAAGAAAGAGAGAAAGAAAGAGAGAAAGAAAGAAAGAGGGTAATAAGCACCAACAAAGCCTGGGGTGCAGAACCAGAACACATCAAAAGAGATCCCAAAATCTCCTTTGTCAAAGAACTGCTTTCTCCTTTCCTTCAGATTTTAGTCCCTGCTTTGTGTGACCATCTCTGCCCTTTTTCTCAGGCTCTTTTCAGCTGGGTTTGAACATCATAGATTAGAACTAAGCAGTCACACTAAATAATTCTTACAGAGCAGAAATGAAGACTCCTAGAAAGAAGAGAGGCAGGTTGCTGAAAATACCCAGATGATAGAGCTGATTCTGTGGAAAGGCACTTGTACTTACATGCACACAGACACACACAGGTGTGTCTCATGATTAGAGCTCATGATTTCTCAAAGCATGTCTTTGTGTAGCTCCACAGCCTGCAAATACCTCTAATCATTTTATGGATACTTGTGTCCTTTTTAGCTAGACATCTATGTGTATTTTGATTTAATAAACCAGCTCTAATTCATGGTTGCTTTTGGGCAGCTTTGGGAGGGTCATGATTGCAATGACAGTTGTAGTGTTTCAATTTCTGTAGCCATGTGAGGCAGAGCTCCTTGCCTAGAGCTTACAGGACAAAACCATGGACAAAACACACTGCAGAAGTTACTCCAAGACCCAGGAAATGAGAGAAACCCAGGGCCCCAAAGCATGTAACCAGGAAAGAGCAGGATATGTCAGCTCTTTGGAGCTGTGCTTTCTCCACCTTAGAAAAGCTTTATTGAGGGAGTCTCCAGTGGTATAAAGAGGACTGAAAGCTGTCCCAAACAGGCAGCAGAAGGTTTGGTCTTTTTTCTTGTGATGAGGATTGGCATAGATCTGGGAGAAACAGGTTTATACCATCTGCTTCCCCCTCTGGTTCAGAGGAGAGGCAAAGGACAAGAATGCCATGCACCACTCTTGGCAGCGTGACCTACAGGAGATCAATTTAAACGTCTGCCAGTCAAGCGTTCATCCTGCTGGATCATCATGTCTTCTGTCATCGTGTACACGGCTATGTCTGCAACCACTCCAACAGAGCAGGGTAAAGGTTTGTGTCTTGGGGGTCACATTTTGTGTTCCAGGCCTTTTCAGTTTTTGTGGGAGCTGAGGAACACCATTTATTATTATTATTATTGTTATTGTTATTATTATTGTTATTATTCTTTATTATTATTATTATTATTATTATTATTATTATTATTATTATTATTATTATTATTATTATTTTGGGGTTGGTTGGGGTTTGTTCTTTGATTTGCTTGTTAGCTCTCTTTAAATGCTGAAAATTTTCTCAGTTGCACTAACTCCATTGCCAAATATCACAAGTTAGTCACCAATAATCTCAACATCTTCAACAGGTTTTTCCTTAAAGCTAGCTTCAAAGTTGGTTTGCTCTTTGAACTCCAGGAAGAGATGTCTGGGTTTTTTAACTCTGTTTTTATATGTGCAGCTCTCCTAGGGAGAGTTCCCTATCCTAGGGAACCAGTGTGATGTCATTAACTCAAATTCACTCAATCATGAGTTCACGTCCTCCAAGTCCAGAACTCAATGGGATGAAAGGAAGCAAAAAAACACTGCAATCTGGACTTGTTACATGAAGAACAGAAAACCAGCTCTACATTTTGCAGTCAGAATACAACTTGCCCATAGAGGCTTCTGTGAAAACTTCCACAGAGGTACCTACCAGCAGGACAAAGGCAGGAGGCATTTCCTGCACTGAGGGGATTGGCATCTGCACAACACTGAGGACTGCAGCTGAGAAATGACGCCTACCTGACAAAGTAATTTTGGGTGCTGTGTGAATCACCCTCTTTAGCAAAGCAGAATTGGAGGGGCACTGCAAAAGGGAAGGCTGTTTTTTGAAAATCCAGAAGTCCCACTGTGTGCCAAGGCACTGTCAGGAGAGCACAAAGCAGGCTAGGGCAGAGGCTTTCCTGGGGGGGAGATGACGCTGCTTGAGATGCAGGTAGCCTGGTACAGCTAGACTTGCCAAAGCTGTACTCCTGCACCAAAACCCTGACTGCCACCCCCGAGCCAGAGCAAGAATGGACTTCCCCCCCTGGAAATATTATAGTTTTGGCAGGAGAGGACCTTGTCTGGAGGTTGGTATGAGTCAGTTGTGAGGGTCTTTTGTGTGTGTGCACGTACATGTGTGTGTGCATTTACAGTGTGCTGTCAGGGACTGATTTTCAATGATGCAAGTCTCCTCGAACTGATAACACTCTAAATAACAGGTGAGTGACTCCTGGCAAGAAGGAGATTGTCTGACCTCATTGTTTGCCTTTTTTCCCCTCTCTTTGTTCTTCACAAATAAAGGTTTTTTAATAAACTGAAAGGTCCTCCGCTCCTGCCTGATGATAAAATGAAAGGAACCAGTGAGGTATGGTACAACGTGGCAGCAAAAAAAGAGAAGCTCATCAGAAAATAACAAAGGTGCAAGTTAAAGATAAGGCAGCTGTCAGAGATTAATCCTGCTGGCCTGATTGTTTTCTTTAATACCAAGGCCTGCAATAGCAAGCGATAAGTTTGCTGAGTAATTTGGTTTTTGGTGAGGAAATAAAATTCAGGTAGGCCTCATAATTGATTTCCTTTTCTTTAGTTTTCTAAACATTAAACAAAACAAAACAAAAAAAAAACCCCAACCTCTGCTTTGACTACACTTTCCTTTTTTCAAATTTGCTCCAAGACTGTGAGCTTTCCCCCAACCCAGGTCTGCAAGAAGACAAATGCAGGGAGGGCAAAGCACCCTTTCCTTCTCCAGCATCCTCCTGGGAATACTTTTGTTTCATCATAAGGACTAACTGCATCTCTTGGACCTAACAAATTCTACCCATTTTTGACTTCACTTTACTGTCTGAAAGAGGCCAAAATGTGAGGTGGTGGGAAAAGGAAATTTCTAAAGAAAGTAGGTGCTGCCAGTGGGTTACCTGGTACCTGGACATGGCACTGGTCACCATCTGCAGAGGGGGGAGTGCAGAAGGACAGTGTGGTACTCCTGGGGCTGGGGAAAAATCACTGCTGTCAAGCTGTGGAGGTCATCCAAGGGGGTCACTCTCTGGGGCTCACCACAGCAGCACATGGGGCCTCCTGTCATGTGCCTGGCCCTGGATGTGGAAGGAGCAAGAGCAGCCAGCAGGAGGGTTTTTTTATCAAGTTGTGCTGGTGAAAATCCACTCCTCACCCAAACCTTCCTCCCTTAGGGGTGGACACAACCAGCTGTCGAGAGGCCAGGCACCCCACACACAGCAGTTCTGGGAGGAAGCCAGAGAGAAGAGAAATTGAGGGAGGGAAATCTCTCCAAATTGTCACAATGAGGCAGAGCCACTCTCAAGTGAGAAAATGACCCTGAGGGAGAGACAGTGGGAATGTGAGTGTGCATATGTGTGTGTGTGTGTGTGTGTGTTTGTGTCTTGGTGCACATGTGTGTGAACAGGAGACAGCAGAGCCTTAGTTATTGTGACAAAATAAACAGCCCCTGGGATGCTCATCCAGCAGCTAATTTCTCATCTTATCTATTATGTGAATGAGATGGGAAAACAGTTTCCTGTTTTTCACAGATATCACTAACACGAAAGATACAGAATAAATTCCCTTGAAGGCCATGCAGCCAGATCCAGCCACAGACTCATTTGTCTCAATGGAATGAATAAATGCAGTTAGGGACTGCCCATTGATGGGAATAAAGTCTGTAAAGCTTTCTATAGAAGCAAACGTGCTGCCACCACCTCCAAAACAAGTGAAGAGCTTGGCGCACGCTTTCTCCTCATCCATTGACAGCACACATGCAGATGCAGGCTTTTGCCACACACCAGCACACACAGTTAAACCTTGCCATTTCCCTTGTTAAAACCAGATATATCTAGTGTTCTAATGCAGCACCGGTGCTACTTGAAAAGGGAACACACAATGAAGGACTTCTCTGCCCCTAAGGAGCTTTTAAGGGTCTTACACCACGTGTAAGAGAAAGAAGGGATGGGTGTGCTGAGCCACCAGCCCTCAGCACACCAAGTGTAGGGCAGTACATCTCTTTTAAAGCAAAGACTCACAGAAAAACCCATGGGAACAACAAGCAAACAAATTTCTGTGTGTGTCCACAGGCAGTCAGTGGCTGCAACTACAGCTACAGAGGCCTGTGGCAGAATGGAAAGTGTCATGTTAGCACTTTCCAGGCCAATTCTGCCCATTTTGTGCTGATTTTCATCTCTTTACTTTTCCCAGCAGAGGGAGCACCGGACCAAAGTGCTGAGAGGCGGCGACTCATAGAAGGCCACTTCAAAAGTTTCCTTTGTCTTGCTTTTCCTCCGTCAAAGGCATAAATGGGAGTAGGGGGCAATAGGAGGAGGACCCAGCCTCCTCGCAGACTGGGCAGCTTCTCAAAGATCAATCCCATCCCAGCCCCTGGTTGGAGGGAGAGCAGGGCTGAGCAGGAAGAATGGCTTTTGACCAGATCAGGGTAGAATATGCACAGCTGCATTGCATCATGCACAGCTGCATTGCATCATGCACAGGTACTCCTCTGTGCAATGGGCCCTGATCTCCACCCCCCATGTCCCACCTGCTTCCCTGCTTCTTAAATTTTAACTCTTGTCTCTTCTGCTCTTTTATTCCTGCCCTAGAGGCAGCAGGAGCTTTCTGCCCTTCCTCAGCCTCTTACCTTAAGTACATCTTCTGATCCACTGTAGCTGGGGGAAAAGGGATATGTACCTGTCCCCTGCAGCGAGATTGGGTTTGACCCACAGCCCAAGTGAGCACCAAGTGTGTCAGGCATCCCTGCCTGCTGCCTTTCATTGCTAGCAGAGGATGAATCCAGATGATGAATCCAGATGATGCCCAGCATCAGAGGCTGGATGAACAAGGAGGTGAGTAAATAGCTCACAGAAAGAGGAAAATGAGAGAAAGAGAAGTGAGAAGTGGTGGAAGCCAAACCTGAAGAAGGTTAAAAGAAATGAGAAGAGACAAGTCTGGTACTTTAGTACAGTAAAAAGAGATGCTCCAGTTACACTGCAGCAAGGCATTAGAGTAGGAGAAATGAAAATAAATTCAGCCTACAGTCCTAATGAAGTAAATTCCAGAGTGGGCTGAGACCTTAACTGATATAAATGAGGATCATTATCTTCACTCTGCTATCCTGCTCAGCACAGGGCAAGGAGTGCAGAGACAGGAGGGGACAACCAAGGATGAGATGAAGTACAGCCCTGCCACCCTGCTGCTGTCTTGTCATGAGGAGCCTCGTGCAGGGGGCCAACAGCAGCACTCTCTGTGAACTGTGCAGGCCATCTGCAAGCCTCAGCAGAGGCTCATCTTGTGGTTTAACTCCAGCTCTTGGTCCAGTCAGGAGGAGGGCTTCTGGATGCCAGGCAAGCAGGCTGGCAGGAGGAGTGCTAGTGCTAGGTGTCTGGAGGGATGGGTTGTGAGCAGCTTTGTGTTGTTCCCATGTGTCCTGACAGGACACTGACAATATCAGCCACCTGTGGGAGTGGCTTCTTTGGTTTCAGCTGTCTTCCTCTGCCTGGCAATGCCCACTCAGCTGTTGGGGTCAGTCCTGGCGCCCTGGGGACTGGGTTGAGCACTGTGAGATAAGAAACAGCAGGTACAGAACAAAGTGCTTTTTACCTACCCATGATTAGTGTTTGTCTCCAGGGTGAGTGAGGTGGGCACAGTTTTGATGCTTCCTACTGTTACACCAAAAAAAAAAAAAAAAAAAAAACCAAAAAAACCCCAAACCCCAAAAAACCAACCAAACAAAAAAAACCCCAAAACCAAAAATGCCAAAAAAAAAAAAAAAAGAAAAAAAGAAACAAAAATAAAAAGCATGCAGTGGTGCAAAGCAGAACAGCACATCTGCTCAGCAAAGCAGGTCTCTGGGAACAAGCCTTCCCCCCCATCCTGTTAGTGGGATGCAGCCAGAGGTTTCAGCTGCCTGCTGCGGCTGCGTGCGGCCCTGCCAGGCTCACCTGGGAGCCCACCTCTCCCTCCAGCCATCCATCTCCTCCTGACAGCAGCACGTGGCCACTCTACCACAGACCCATGATTTATGTGGTGTGGAGCTTGCCACCATCAGAAATTAAAATGACCCCAAGATTTGCCACATCCAACATTAAACCTAAAGCCTTGCTGCCCTATCTCCTAACCTTGCCTTCTTCTGATCTCTCCTTCAGCTCTTTCCTCTCAGAAGGAGCGATGAAAGCTACACAGAAATATGGCAGAAGCTTTCTCTTGGTACTCTAAATCACTGTATTTACATGTTAATATTTCATATCATATTTAATATTGACATCATAAATCCCTCTTGGCTTGGCTCGGTCAGGTATGACATGTAAGTAGGCAGTGACTTAGTTTCTGAGTATTTACTCCTAATGAAAAGAGCTAGAGCCCAGATAGGTCTGAGAAAATAAAGATACATTAAGATAATTTCACTGTGGCATTAAATCAAACTCTTAACAGGATGTTTCATTTAACATTTTTCTAAGACCCAGGCAAAAGCCTCTCATCCAGACTCAATGGAAACATTTACCGTGCATAAATGTCTCTGTTGCAGGTGCAGGGTAGTGGCAACAGAATTTAAGAGTGAAATTCTAATGCAAAACTGAAGCCTTTACCCAATTTAATCTCTTTAGCAATGATCTCGATAAAAGTCTCATTAAAAAGATACTGGAATACATTAAAAATGAGTTAGGTCCTTTCAATCCAGAACACGTTGGCACTTTGAGGTCAGTTTTTTGAGTTTTGAAATCATATTTGAGCATCTAATGTCAAAATGTTTTTAGGTGGTTTATTTTGGAGGTTGTACCACTTGTATTTCTTATCAGGATAGTTCTGATAACTGATATTAAGTAACACCATAAAATTGTAATAATTAGCTTCCAAATTAAATAAATGACCAAGTGATCTACTTCTGAAATGCTACAAGGCAAATTTCCAAAAGTGAAATTTCAGAGAAAATATTTAAACAAACATATTTCTGGTTCAAACAGGGTAGAAATAACAGACCCAGTGAACTGAAAACTCAGTCTCAGCCATCTGTGGTGGAGGCTTGCATCTGAGCACTGCTCCCAAGCAGGCAGGCAGCGTGCTTGCATCTCTCTGAGGATGCAGGCTAGCATGCATTGGGGTAGGAGGTCCTCTGCCTGACTTCTCCCAGCTTGGTCTATGGGGCTGTAGGAGAGGGAAGGGGGTGCAGGATGGCAACATGCACACTTGTTAAAAAAATCCCACTTTGTGTGTGGGATGTGCCGGATGGCAGCATGCACAGTGTGTTTTTTATGTGCTAGAATACCAATCCAGATGCTCATTTTCACCACCATGTCACAGCAAATGAGTCATCTTCAATCTAAGTCAGACCTGGAGACAGGGGTTGGACCAGAATTCACATGAGATTTTGTTTATCTTCATTTTTCTGAGGTTGGACCACGGAGGGTTGGAGTTGGGTGGCAGGTTTGGTTTTTCACACCACCACATCTGTGTAGGTGCAATGTGGTTTCCTCTACTGCTTCACAGTTGGGTTAGCGACATTTAGACAAGCACAGTGAAACATAAGCTACAACATCAGACAAACTCATGTTGCCCTGAAAAACCTTTTTCCTTTGTTATGCTCTGGGGAGAAGACATTCACAATATTGTGGTGGAGGTGTATGATCCAAAAAATTTGCTAAACCCTTCATAAGCCAAGTACACCTTGTGTCAGGTCCACAAGTGTCACAGGTGAGGTGGTATCCCTTCCCTTTCCAAAGCAGTGGCAGCTGATTTCCCTTTCAGCACACACACCTGCTCAGCACGTGCAAGCTCCAGGGTAGGTTGTATCCAAATCATCCAAAACTACAGCTTTGAGAAGACCCCATACGAGCTACATCTTTGCCTCATCTAGGGAGGAGCTGTGTTATCCACCTCTCCCACCACGCACTGGTTTCAGCCAGTCTGGTTGCTGTGCCAGGAGCATGGCTGTGGCTTCCCTGGGGCTCTTTCCTAAGGAACTCATTCCACCCCACAAGCCATCCCAAAATGAGTCTTGTCTGGCAGGTGCCCCTGGAGCAGCTTCAAAGGTGCCATGCCCTCAATTCCCCTCTCCTTCAGGGAAGCAGCTGGATCTATCCTGCCTGAAGGTCTCAATCTTGATACTGAATTTCACTGCTGAGGAATTTTTGGTGAACCAGGTGTCCAAACCAAAAAGGTCACAGGAACAAAGGTGCAGACATCCCAAATATGGTCCTCATATCCTCGGATGTGATTTTGTTCATTTAAATACAATTTCCTTTTGTTTTAAAATCTGGAACAAAATATGATTTCAACACTAGGAGTATACCTAACCAGCACCAAAAAGAGAAAGAAAGATTGGCTTTGGGAATGACTGGCTAAAACCAGAAGGCCAGCATTGCTATTTTATTTATTACGATCTGCATGATTTTAGGGGGGACATGGCAATTAACAAACATAAGAATACCAGAACTCTGCCCTGAGGATCTGGCTTGGCTTAAATTAGGCAGACCAAGCACAAACAAGTCTAGGTAACAAGAACATCTAGAATTTAAGTAGTGAATATTAAGAAAAGAAATCAACCAGTGCTCAAGGCCATAAGTCATCCTTTAATTGACAGCAGTTCAAAGGAAAGTTTCCCGGGGGTGAGCCATTTCATAACCACCTGCTGTGGGATTCTCCTCTATCACCTCAAAGCACATGGCTCCAGCAACTCCTGGCCCTAGGCTTGGATCTCGGGGCTCAGCTGAGCCATCTCTACTGACATCTGACCTCTTCTCTCAGGTCTGACCATGCAGGATGTGGCTCCCCAAAAGACGTTGCCAAACGGGAGAGAAGGCTGGTGGAAAAGTGCACCCAACTGTGAAATACTGAAGAAGGGGTCAGGGTGGAAAAGCCTGAGCCACTCATGACTCAGGCCCTGGACAAGGACACTGGAAATCTGAATTTCATCCCAGCCTTGACCTTGGACAAGTTCCTGTGTCTCCATTTGCCTGCTTCCACTCCCAAATGTCATCTGCCTTCATCGTGCTGTTTATAAAACTCTTTGGGGCAGCAACTGGCTCTTGCTACACTCTTGTGCAACACTGCTCACAATAGGGTCCTAGTCCTCCCTCAAGTCTGCTGGTGTGGAGCTAATGAAAAAAAAATAAAAGTGAGAGAAAAAAAGGTGTAAACACTTCAAAATCTGTCAAAATATTCAAAGACAGACAACTGAAGGGAGTTCAAATGAACCTCAACTAAAGATCTGATTTCCAGTGTTGCTACTGATTATTACAAATAAAAAAACCCCAAACCTGGCTTTGAATAATCAATGAATAACGGCTAGGACACATTTTTCACCCAGGAACAATGGAGAATTTCACATTGAATACATTTTAGTTGGGAAAAAAAGGACATTTTTCAGGATTTTCCCTCCTTTTGACAAAAATTTGCCATCATTTTAACAAAATTAGCACCAAAGTTACTGCTGAGTGGTTTTGCTCTCTGAAAATGAAAGACTGCTTTCAGTAAATGAAATATCTCAAGAGTTATCCTGCTAACAAATTTCACTAAAGGCTACTATGGCCTATTTCACAAGAAATTAAAAAAAAGTCTGTTCTGGTCCCTGCACAATGAAAATAACTTAAAAAGTTCAAAATTTGACGAAGCTGTTTTCCTGAATTGAGGCCTGCTCTATTTTTCACGCAGTGTTGACAAGAGCAAGATGAGAAAGAAATGCAGTTTCCATCATCTATTCAATCTCTGGCCCTTCTAATGATTAGCAAAAGTGCCTGTTTCACTGGTGTTTTCTTGTTAAATAGAAACTCTTCCCATAGAAACACAACTCGAAACCATCAAATCATTTCACAACTGACAGATGGTAATAGCCATCCATGCAGCCCTCAGCTGGTTTTAGCCAGAGAAGTGGAGGCAAGAACTGCTGTATCATGATCAAACCCTGTACACCTCATCCATCTTTTAGGATTTCCTCTCTGAAATAGAGGCACAAAAAAAGCTGCAGTCCTACAGCTCACTGGTAAAACCATCTTACATCCATTGCTTTGCTCTGCCTTGAAATTAATTTCTTAACTAGGAAATTTTTTCTTAAAAAAAACCAGGGATATAGGATTCTGTCTTTTTGCTTCCCTCTAACTGAATTACCCAGCACACAGAAAAAGGTGAGCAGCAAGGTGAGAACAGCCAAAGGTACAGTATGGTTTTTGAAATCCAGATAAAGCTGTTCCCCACCACAGGAAAGACGTATCAGCATTGTCCTGTTGTTTTGCAAAACAATTTCTTCCAGAGCAGGCAAGCCAGGAAAAAGCCAAGGGGTGTAGGGATGAACAAGGCTATGGGAGAACCTACCATTCATTGCCTCTGTGCAATGGTACAGTTTCAGCCTGGCAAGCTGCTTACAGTCAGTAATTGTCATTCAACAGCCTCTTTGGAAGCAATTTATGGCCTTGGACTCGTGTCTGAGACAGGTAACTTCAGCTGACACCAGGCTCAAAGCTGTGTCCAAGCATCCCAAGGGATGGACCAAATGAAAATCCTGCATGCAAGGTGTGAGGTGCTTCCAGAGGGGAGCAGTGCATGTGAGGGAAGCTGCCCCTGCTGCTGTGCTGGCTTTGTGTACAGAGGGTTTTCCTTTCCTTCCTGGGACTCCCCACCCTGCTGCTGCCACACTCATTGAATTCACAAGAGATGGAAAAGCAATGCACTACATAGAGGTTAGCTGGCCATAAGCCCTCAGCCTGGTCCCTCACAGATGTTTGGCCTCCTCAGGAAAATGGCTAGAGTGGACTTTGGGTGCCACTTTCAAAGGACCTGAAAGCCAACCAAACATTTGCAAATGCCCCTCATTAGCATTTTTTGGTCAGAAATACAGGCAGCTGTGGAACACACATAACATTACAGAGCACCCTTCACACCATGCCATCATCCAGCCCCTTCTGTACCTCACTTGCACGTCCAGAGCAGCCTTCATGTATGCATGCAGTGCAAAAGAAGTTAATTCAAACTCCCGTGTAAACTACCCTAGAGAAAATTCCTTCCATACACTGATGTTTCCTAGCTTCTACTACAGTGACTCTCACGGAACTGTGACATTCAAGGAGGATTTTTTTTTTTGCAGCACTCAGAAATATCATTATCTGGACAATTTTTCTTGTGAGGCATATTTTTTTCCCTGCATTATTGAAATGCCTGCACTGTACTCCTGCCCTTGCCTTAATCTTTGGGGCACGAACACAAAGTAAGCAAGGAAGAGTATGTCATGATGTGGAAATAAAGGGCAAGAAATTATAGGAAAAAGGAGAACAGTTTTAAATTAAATGGGGAGGGATTTAAGTTAGGTGTCAGGAAAAATTTATTTACTCAGAGCATGGTGAGGTACAAGAACAGGTGGATGCCCCATCCTTCGAAGTGCTCAAGGCCAGGTTGAATGGGGCTCTAAGCAACCTGGTCTGGTGGAAGGTGTCCCTCTCCACAGCAGGGGGGTTGGAACAAGATGATCTTTAAAGTCCCTTCCAACCCTACAAATTCTGTGATTCTTTGAAATAAAATATGAGAAAGAACACATGTAAAAGGAAAAAAGGAAGAGAAAACTAAACAAAACACAACCTGAGGTTTTACAAAAGCCTATATAAATTGTCTTTGGGACTGAAGGAGAAAGAAATGCATTTGCCTCAGGTGAAGGAGAACGAAATCCATTTATGTGCAAGCTGCAGGATTTTAGCCATTTCACTGATACAAAATACATCAGCATTAGTGGCTGGCAATACTGAGAATACCTTCTCATCCCTAACCTGCCAGTGAGCTGAAGGTCTGACCGCTTTTAGGCACAGAAAGGAAACCTTCAGGATTTATTTTAAACACAGCGAAGAGCTGCTGAACACTTCTATGCTTCCTTTCGAGGGAAAAAAAAAAAAATAGAAAGAAAAGAAAATAAAAGAAAATAAAAGAAAAAAAAAGAGGCGGAAAAGAAAGAGGAAAGGATCCCAGCGCTCTGCCCTGGTTTTCCTTTGGCTCCGCAGCCGCCTCTGTGCAGGCACCGCTGGGCTCGGGCTGGAAGCGCCGGCCCCGAATTCCTGGGGGCGCACTGCCCCCTGCCGGGCACTGCGGGCACTGCGGGCCCCCGCCCGCCCCGCCCCGCCCGCGCCTCCGGCCCGGCCTGGGGCCCTGCCGGGGATGGACGGCCACGGCTCCTGTGGGCAGCCCGTGCGGGTGCATCGCCACTCTCGCGGGCAAGAATTTCTTCGTAACAGCTCATCTAGACCTACTTTGCTTGTTTAAAGCCGTTGTCCCTTGTCGTATCACTTCATGCTTTTGTAAAAAGTCCCTTTCCAGCTTTCAGAGTCGCTCTCTGGCTTTCAACATGGAGTCCAGGAAGGGCCGACTTTCCATCGCATCAGTCCTGTTCACTCACTGTTTGATTCCCTTCCCCACAATATCACGCCTGAACACTTAGCAGCATTTGGGTTTACTAACTTCATTTAATTACGCTCAGCTTCCTCAGGGCGATGGATGTGTGGTCATTTCCCCCACTTGCTACTGCACTGCTGAGCCATTTTTCAGCCTAAATAGGTACGGAAAGCTTTGGTGCATCTGCCCTAGGGCAGCGGGCTGGGAGCAGTGGTACCCCTGGAAGCACAGCCTGCTGCTTGGGGCAGGCTGTGGGTGATGTCCTCCAGCACTGCCTGACAAGGTGGGCAAAATCCTGCCACCAGCTGTGACAGCCCAGTCAGGCACGGAAGGCCTGGACTAGGAGCACTAAAGCAAGAGGTCTGAAAAAACCCGTTTTCCTCTGAGTGTTTGTGTGTGTGTGCGCGTGTGTGTGTGTGCAATTTCCATAATAATTGTGTCTGTTGTCTGCAGACATGAATTCATTACAGCAGGAGGTAAGAGAACAGCCAGCCTCAATATACATTTCAAATTCCTTACTACAGCCTTGATTTATAAGGCACAACCTGAAACACTGACTAGCTCGTTGCCTCTCAGAGAACTGAATTTACCATGATAGCTGAGAGGACTGAAAAACAAATGAACAAATTTTGTTCTTAAAACACTCCATCTCCGTATTTTTCATTTTTAAGAGTTGCTAGCTGTGTCCTGGCTATCCCCCTGCTTCCCCCACTCCACCCTCCTCCTTCCTCCTGTGCATGCTCCATCGGCACTTGCATTAATCCGGGCCCGAAAGTACTAAATTGATTCACAGTAACGCAGGCACCCAGGGGCAGAATATTCCAGGAACAAATGAATTAATCATCTCAGAGCCTCTGTGCTAACCCACATAAAAGCCCACTGCCCAGAGTGGTGGTGCTGAGGGGCTCAGCCTGGCCCCTCAGCCGACCACACAGCACCGGGTCCCACAGCAAGAATCCCGTCTGCTCCGGACACCACTGGACGCGCACGTGGAGGCTGCCAGGCATGAGCCGTGTGAGACAGTGCTCTTTGAAGAACTCCAGCATAGAGGAATTGGTCTAACAGGGAATCCTGCAGGAAGAGAGAGGTCTGCAGTCATTATGAATGGACCTTCATAGCAACAACAACAGGAAACAGAAAATAATGTTTTGCAATTAGGGCCCGCAGCTGCTGCAGCGCCAGCGCGCTGGCTATACACAGGTGCAGCTATTACAGCAAAGAATAGCACACACTAAAGGTGCCATCCACACAGGCAGTAACACCAGGGCTGAAAAGGTATTTCCATTTGCAGCCTGATGTCAGGAAGGAAAAAAGCACAATAAGTAGGCTGTCTCTCAGCTACCCAGGCCTCAGCCTTATCTGGAGCACCAGGTGGGCAGGTGGGCGCTGGCAGAGAGCTTCTTTCACTGGGGAAACCAGGTAATGTCTGAGTCGAGACCATGAGACTTCAGCCAGTTGAAAAAGTGGCAGGTTTCGTTGCTTTCTTTGTTGTGAATAGGAAGTTTTTAGAAATTTCTTCCCTTCTTGTTATTTAGAACACCCAAAAGGTTCTTGAGAGTAGGGGAAAGGCATGAGTCTCTCTCCTGGTCTCTTTCACACAACACTCTGGCAGTGCCACTCCTCTGACTTCAGTGGCAGGGTCTCTTACTGGTGGGAACAAGAGACAACCAGACGCAGAAAGAATGCTGTGGGAACCATTCATGAATATTTTGCCCTTTTCCCCCACCCCTGTCCCTGTGTCAGCCCCATGGAGCAGCAAGTGGGCCTGGAAAACCTGACTCCAGAGGTTCCCCCAGCCTCAGTTATGTTGCTTCTGTGACCTCCTGCTGGTGCAAAGTGCCTTAATCTTGTTTGGCTCCATTGTGATCTATTGCAGCTCTCAGCCACTCTCCAGTGGCATAGATCTGTGATCCCAGGGACACAGGATGGTTATTTTTCTACAGTCTGCTTTGACCCCCTAAATCTTAGAGACGGGTCCTAGAAAGGGAGAGAGAATCACAGACTTATCAACCCCTCACAAGTAAACCAAACGTTTTCCATTCTGTGGTTCTTTTACCACACACACATCCTTTCTTTCATCAGAAAGGGGAGCTGTTTCAAAGACACTGTGCAGAGAGCTAAGAGAAGAGCAGAATAGGGGTTATCCAGTGCAATCAGGCATCCTGCCCCAGGGTGAGCTTTTATTTTTCTGATCTGCACGCCATTAAACATTTTTTTCACTGGTGGTGAAGAAATCACAAATGTAAGGCTAGCATCAGGTTTGCTTTTTTCTCATGGAGGTCTTGGTCGCTGTCCACAGACCCACAAGCATCCACAAGTCACAGACCCCTGGCTTCATGTGCAGCTCACGCACTGTCACAGTTGCAAAGGTGTCCTCATCCTCCCCTCACCTCTGCCAACTCCAAACCCATGCCAAGGTCTGTGTTGCCACAGAGCCACATAGTTTAAAGCTAATGTGAGTAAATAAGTCCACCATGAACTGCACCCTTTTGACTTGCACAGACACAAACCTAAGTTTTTATTAATTTTAATTTTTTTTAGCTTTGCGTAGGAAAATCAAATCACTTGTCACCTCAGCCTCACTGCTACCCACCAGCTTCAGTCTGGGCTTTTTGGAATGAGCCAGCTGAGCATGGAGACACGGGTGTGAGGCTCGGGACTGCCCTGCTGGGATTGCCTGACCCAGCACAGCGTGGGACAGGGCTGTGACATCCGACACATAGCTCTGTCCTCTGACCCAGGATGGAAGCTGAGGAAGGGTCCGGATGTTTTCCGACTGATAGCGCCAGGAACCCACTGAATGCAGGCAGGGGAAACAGCTACCCCCAGCACCAAGGCAAAAGCATCCTCCAGATTCCTGAACAGGTCCCAGTTCACCAAGGTAAGCAGAACCAAGTTCTTTTTATAGGCCTTAAAATTGAGGAAGGCAGTAAAATTAATTTGAAAACTTTGCAGGAAGCTGGCATAATGAAAACAAAAGTGTATTGATGCACTGGCTGGCATACCCACACTCTGGGAAAGAGCTCAGGCAGCCACTTCCAGAAAAGCCAAAGCCTGCTGGAAGAGAGCACAAAACAGGAAACACTGCTCAAAGGAAGCTCACAGACAAAGTGGCAATGTGGAAGAAATTATAATCATTAATACAGCGCCTGAAGTGTGCAGGGGAGCCACAAAAGATTGAGAAAAAAGACCCAGAGATTTGATTTTCCACTGCCCTTCATCAGCAGCAGTCATTTTATACCAGCACAAAGTGGGAGTGCAATCTTCACAGCACAGAACAAGTGCACTTTATGTTGCCTTTCTCTTTATTTTCCTGCTGCAAAGCTCCCAGGGAAAGGGGCAATCAACACCATTTGTCCCTGACCACTGGGGCTTGGAGCCTAAGCTAGGACAAAGACCATAAACAACAGACAAAGGAAGAGAGAAATCACTGAGAAGAGCTACCACATTTATCTCTGGCTAGGATGGAAGAGGCAATAAGAATAAACTGGGGACAACATCCACTGACAAGCTGCAGAAAAAGCAGAGTTATAGAAAAGAAAAACTTGTTCCTTCTCTTAATTTGATTGTGGTCCAGAGTTTTGCCATAATCAGTCTCTTCTAATATCAAAAGCAAACCAAATTAGAGCCTTAGATAATAACATTTTAAAACTGTAGTTCAGATTCAGTCACTTGTCTATATCCATCATAGCAAGTCAGCAGCAATAAATGAACAAGGATTGAAAGACAGGCATACAAAGCAGGTATGCAGTGTCACCAAGGCCAACCAGCAGCTTTTGGCCATAGCACCAGCTTTCAGCAGACCAACAGTGCACTCTCAGGGCGTTTGGGGGTTTGTCCTGTGAGGTGCCACCACACTTCAGGTGCTGTGGTTTCTCCAGAGTGAAGAGGGTAAAAGATTTCAGTTCTTGGTTTCTGCTCTCAGAAAAGCTCTGGCTTGAATTAAGAGGTGTCTTGCTCAGGTTTATTGTAGATAGGAATGTGTTTCTGCCAGGTCTGTCTTCAGGTCCTCGGTGCAGATGAGCAGCAAATCAAAATTCTTGAGATTTTCACTACTAGTACATTGAGAAATTTAAACATACCTAGGTGGCATGTAGGTTTACAACAATGGGCAAAGGGGCATGTCAGGTATAACTTCCCCTGAGTAAATTAAAAACACATATATTCACCAATTATTTATTTGCTACATCAAATCCAGAGCAGAGGACCTTTGCATGATTTGTATCTCTGTGACAGGGGAAGTATGTTTGGTCTCTCTACACTCTGGCTTTATAAGGCTTCATAAAGACAGTCAGATGTATATTAGTTGTATCCTAATTTGTATATATGTTTTATGATAATGTTTGGACTAAGTTTCTAACAGATGGGAAAAAAAGAAGGGCGTAATGTTCAAAGGAATAGGCCACTTTCCCCTAAACCAAAAGCAAGCAAACAAAACCAGAACAAACTTTGTGGATAGATCCTTTATTTTGTTGTTTTTAAAACAGAGAAGGAATATTTTTTTATCTGGATATCCATAATATTCTTCCAGCTCAGAAATATTTATCTCCTGACTTGCACTTTGTTGCAGCAGTCTCTGAATTCCTTTGAGCCATTAAAGGATTTTGTCTTCAAGTCATTCCCATTAGGGGAATATTCAATTTAGAAACTTGCCTCCTGCTCAAGGTTTGCATGTGAAATTCACAGTTAACATCCCTCCTCACTGTGTTTCAGGTCAGTGCCCTATCCACTGAAGAGAGAGAGATATTTAACAATTAAATAGTCCTCTAGGCTACATCCGTACAAGGTAGTCCAGGAGTGCCTCCCAGCCCAGGGCTCTACGTGCCCTGAATGTTTTCACTCCATGCTGGAATGGTGTCACCCTGCCTCTCCTCACACTCCCTATCCCATAGGAAGGAGAATTCTCTCCAAGGATCAGGAAGGACACACAGTGCCCTCCCAGTCCTCAGGGCAGGCAAGTGGGGTCTCTGGCCACAGAGCCAGCCCGGCAGCTGAGCACTGCTGAAGAGCTGGGCACGAGCCCCACAATTATCTCATGGTGTCTAAATACCTTGTGTAAACCTGTCCATTGCTTCAGGCACCCAAGAAGTGGAGCAACCTGAAAGGCAGGAGGATATAAGGATGTATTTTTGCCTGTTCAAAGACGACACAGTTCTGCTTGTAGAAAGCGAGATATTTTTCTATTCTCAGGCTTTTGATATTAAGAATTAGCTATCCACTTTCCAGAAAACAGGGAATTAGTCTTTCCAGACTACGTGTTTAACAGAGAAAAAATGAATCTTCATGAGCTCAAGACATATTCCCTCTTCTTCTCTTAGCCCCTCACCCCCTGCCTCATATCTCTTCTATGCAGTTTTTCAAATAGTTTAATAATATTCACAGGGACATTAGATTAATTGGATTTTAATTCCAAATGACTGTGAAAGCAGAGAAGTGAGTCACCAGTCCATGCTAATGAGAAGATCTATTAAGGACCCTTCTCTGATAGACACATAGAGTAGGGTTATAAATATTTCATATTCAATTAATTGAATTTTGCCCCCTGTTATATGATGCTGCCCTGGAATGTTAATCAACTGGGACCAGAGAGAGAAGGAGAGAGGAAGAAAGAAGGGGGAAAAAAATCTAAAAGAGAGTCTTTAAACAACATCAGAGCCATTCCCATCCTCAAATCCTCCCAGTTCACACAGTGCCCTGCACATCAGAGCAGAGGCTTTCATACAGACTGCATCTGGTTACACACAGTGGATAAATTAATGTTAATTAATCAGACAGTCATTTTATGGAGAACTGTGCGCAAAAGGTTATTCGAGCCCTGCTGCAAATAGATTTATAGGTATAATTGCCATGTTGAATGACCCTCTGTACATGGGCTCATTAAACTGGCCATCAGTCAAGAAGTCTAATTGAGGAAGGCCCAGATCGTGCCGCTGGGACCACGCACTGGCTGCAAACAAATCCTCTCCGCAGAAGCCAGCTCTCTGAAAGCCGCCAGTAATGCCACTTCCCATCCTCTGGGCACTTCTGCCACTGCCACTCCTGCCAGCTGAAACTCTGGGCAGGAAGGAGAGAGAAGAGCTCCCGTGCACATCATCGTGGCTTTACATCATTTGCAAAACACACCGGGGGACTGGGCGCAGCGTGGAAATGGTTTTATTGACAGCTGCGCTTTCCAAATGCCTCTCTGGCCTTGGCAGCTGGGAACAGCTTGGATGCACAGGCTTCAAAGGCTCCAAGATCAGAAGGCAAATATAAAGACACTAAAGATTCTTGATGACATTTCGTATTTCAAGAGCATGTCTTGATTTCATTGGAGTGGGAGGAACATGGGAGAGTCTAGGCCAGGAGCTGAAATGTCCAGGACTGGCAATCAGGCACAGACACATCCCCCGAAAGCAGAGCAGCTCATGGGGCTGCAGTCCTTCCCTCAGTGCCCCCCAGGTCCTTCAGCTATGCTGTGGAAGACAGTCATTCCCACAGGGTCTGTGTCCAGCCCTGAGGGTCCTGGATCCAACATGGAGCCCTCCAAAACAGCAGACAAACCTTGCCACCGTCCCTGGCAGCAGACACATGAAGCCATAGGCTGGCACTGTGAAAACTTGCGTTTTCTTCTTCTTGTGGCATGAGCTGCCTGCTCACAGTCAATTGTCACAACTCCCTGTGCCTCCAGTCCCCACCTATGCAATTATTTGCTTGAGGATTGCCCCTTATTTCACACACCTGAGGGCCCCTGCACCCTGATTTACACACTGAGGGCTGCAGTTGCAAGAATTCTCTCTCACGTGTGCTGTGGATCACACACGTGTTTCCAGAGTGAAGACAAGGAGGAAGTACATGGCACCCCCCACTACCCCGAAGTGTCCTGGGCAGCCACTCACCAGGCCAGCCAGGGGGGCCTCTGCGTGTCAGATATGGATGTTTTCTGTCTAAGCTGGTTCCCAAGACATCTCCAAGGGAAAATGCACCATCTGCTCCACTGGAAGGTGTCATCTAAGGATACTTGGGGGGGAAAAAACCCCAAAACACATCAGAGTAACAGACTCATAAATCAATTTGAATGTGTTCACATTATCTCTTTCAATACTCGTGTTATTCACTTCTTTTAAAGTTGCCTTAGTAGTGTATCAGCCTGATCAGATCTAAAATGGCCACAAAACATCTTTCTCAAACATAAATTAAAGCAGAAAAACTAAAGTGCACTAATACAGAAGCCATCAAGGCAAGAATAAGTATGAGCAAATAGGAAACCCATTTGTCTCAGAGCAGTGACAATGTCACTGTCTGAAGATGTTTCTATGAACAGGAGTTTCCATCCCTGGACAAGGTAAGGGTTGCATAGCATGTCTGGGCTGTGGCAGCATTTCTCTTCATCCTGTCCTACCATGACTGGTTTGGCCTCGATGTGTTCCACACTCTTTTCCAAGTATTGGTAGGCACAGTATTTACCTGTACAGCATCTGAGAGAAGGATCGGGAAAACTGACTGTAAGCATGGCATGTTTCTGGATCAGCTGCCTGCCATTGATGCCAGGGCTTCAGAGGCCAGCTGCACAGCGCCTCATCCAGGTAGCCGTGCTGCAGCAGAACAGCCTCCGGGCAAGCCTGGGGTCTCACTGTCAGAGCTATTCTATGGATGGACAATAAATTGGGTCCAATGGCACTGTCAGGGCACTTGTCAGAACTGATATTCCCTCATCCTGTGCACCCCTTCCAAAGACCATATTTGAGTTAGGAGAATGAAAGCATGCCACAAGTCCTTAAGGCATACAAACATAATTTCTTCTAGGAACAAAGCAGCATTTCCTCCTGTAATAATAGGGATTTCCCTCAATTTATCTAGGGTCTTCCATTTCTCCCATTCTCCTGCGCAGCACACCTGTGTTACCACAGACTTGAAGGCCACCAGCTGCCTGCCACTTTGGGCATCTGGGCTGCTGCCAAACCTTTCGCCTTTGCAGTGTGCCGTGCTCGGCACAGGAGGAGAATCTTTTCTCGAGTGCTCGCCCACAGAGGGCACCACTCGTAAATGTATCTGAGTAAACGCGCTGCCACTTCACGTCTCACCGGCACAAACCCAAACCCTTCATGCATATCATTACTGTCATCTCCGGGAAGAAAGGGAGCAGCAGGCTGGTGGCGCACAAAAGGAGATGATTTTAAAGCGCACACTGAGCATTCGCACTCCTGCTGAGATGTCAGGCAAGGCTTCCCTTTCTGTATTGCTGTGGAACGCCTCCAGCCCCTGAGAGCTGAACTGCATCAGTTCAGTGACATCAGGAAAGAGAATGGTACCCCAAAGGATAGCTGATATTTCCATATGCAGCCACGCATGTCACTTCGTCTTGGGCAAGGATGAGGAGACACACGTGCTCTTCCTCTGTCCACAGCAGCAGGACTGTGGGGATTCTACCCTTATACATTAAAGACAAGTTTTTATTTATTCTGCAGCCAGTAGATAATTTTTCTGAAGTCCTCCATCCAGGGATAAGAAGACAAAGGGTTGAAACATGAATCACTAACCTCACTGATAGGAATTTTGCCCTAAACTTCCTTGGGTGTTGGGATTTCAACTTGTATTTCTGCAAAATCCAGATCAGATTTGCTGGGCCTGCTTTTACATGTGTAGAGAGGTAAGTTTGCAGCTTTATGCAAACACCTACCAACACAGTAAAAATCTACAGCTTTCTCACCCACCTACTTCATTTTAAGTGATACAAAAATCCCAGCTATGTGCAATGTATGCATGCAAAACAGAGCAGCCAAACAGGGAGAAAAAAATATCTGCCCACCTTGTATCCCACTTCTGTGCTGCTTCCATTGCTTGGCAAGCTCCAAGTGGACATGCAGTATTGTACTTAGGATGGGGGACAGCTTACAGGACAGTAAAAGTGTACATTGTGCCTTCAGTTCACTGAAGAAATTTCTGAGCACTTGCTTTTTGAAATACCAGACCCATAGTTAAGTTGAAATGAAGTTTTACTCTTTATTCAGTTTTCTCTTCCAAGTGCATCTCAACTTCTAGTTTAGAAAAATCAAAATGTGCTGAAAAACAGCATCTAGAATATGCCTTCAATCCAAGGGGGTAATGGTAATGACAATTTTTGGCATTGTCATATTTAAAATCAACCTTTGTCCATCCAGTACAATCTACCTTTCTCATTTCTGTGTGATAGTCCTGTATTTCTTTCTTACAAGCCATCATGATTGTTGCTCTCTTCAGAATCTTTCTAGATGCTCTTGAGTTTTTTGGAACAGCAAGGACCCAGAGAGGGATTAGAAACTAATAACATGTTGGTAATCACCAC
This sequence comes from Hypocryptadius cinnamomeus, assembly GCA_013400635.1. Lineage (NCBI taxonomy): Eukaryota > Metazoa > Chordata > Aves > Passeriformes > Zosteropidae > Hypocryptadius > Hypocryptadius cinnamomeus. The sequence goes on along the minus strand of VYZP01041318.1, from coordinate 8,150 downwards.
CATGTATTTTGATCACTGAAACACACTCTCAAATTACACTAGAATTAGAATTACCAGAATTCAAGTTCCTGACATCATCTTTTTCTGACCTAAATCTCTTCTTTGGCTCTTTGAATTACATACTCCTGTGCAAAGTAGATGTAATTACTAGCACAAGTCTCCTCTAAAGAGTAGCATCTGTTTGCAGTCTTTCTATAAAACCAAATATCATCCCCCTGAGAAGAAGAAAAGGAGAGGAAGGCTCAACACAACAGATTGATCAAGGTAACCTCAAAGCTAACAGCCTTTTTTTTTTCCAAGGAATTTTTTACAGCCATTTATAGCCACTCTGTGTTAGCTTTGCAGGACTGCCACATTTGGCTAGGTATGCTGCCTAGTCCATAGTAACATAGTACAGAAAAGATTTTAGGTAATTTTCTTCTTTTCCACCCAGCTTTAAGACTAATTCAACCACCAAGTTTCTCTGCAAAAGCCACGTTTCAAAAAGCCAGTTTCAATTTTGGCTCATGTAACATATCACATTAGATCTGTATGACTGGTTCTCTTTGATTCCCAGGGCACCTGTTTCCAGGGAGAGGTTCAGGCTGAGAAGGCAACATGACAGGAGAGTAACACTTTTCTCACTAGCCCAGACTAATTCATCACATTATAGGAGCTGAAACTACAACATAAGTCAATGACATTACATATAAGCAAGTTTCACTTGGGGAAACACTAGAAGAGAAACCCCACTGCTCATACCTGGCCTCCCTTGAATGCACACAGCTCAGGAAGAACTGCAGAACAGGGCATGAGCCGTGCAGGCAGATCTCACAGAGCAGCAGGTACAGATCCACAAACCCCTTTGAGAGCACTCTTTTTCCAAAGCAAGTGCTAAGGCAAACCTGCTGGGAACATTTTCCTTCCACCCTTTTCCCAAAGCCCAGAGTTGATGTGAATTTTGCTGGCTCTGGCAGAGCTCACACTGCTTCTTTTGTTTCTGGGAAGCAATTGCAGACGGGCTTCAGCCCACAGGATTCCAGGGCCAGCAGCACCCAACTCCCCATCCCTTTCTGGGGATATGCCCTGGTTCCCTCCCACAGGATACAGGGATGGCACAATCAGACCTCAAGGGAAACATTAGATGCCCAAGATGCAACTGAGGCTGGAGCTACAAGGAGAACACACACACCACGACAAAAAAAGACCGGCCAAGTTAAGGGCAAAGCTGCCAGGAAAACAGACAGGGGTCACCTTGTCTCTGTTTCAGCAGGAGCAGGATGGAAAGCTCAGCTGCTGTAAAATCCAGTAGACCTGAATATCTTCCCCACCCACCCACTCACCCATTTTCACATTAGACATTAGTGATCAATAATGCCAGGCAGTGACACAAAGCAAATTGTTTATTCAGATCAATCTTTTAATCCCATCTTTCCCTTTAAAATAAATTAACAAATAAACTCTTCCATGAACTATGCTCTAAATCATAATGTGGTCACGGGACAAAAAATTCCCATCAAAGAAAAAGAAATCACTTTTTTTGGAACTTTGTTAGTTTCACTGATTTGTTTCTTCTCAAAACATAGGATTCTGCAAAACTTTAATCTGACACAAAAATCAGAATGCAGTGAACAGCAGATTCTTTCCCCAATCACACATTAATTAAATGTCAATAAAATAATACCAATACTTTAACAAGTGAACTGCTTCTACAAAGTCCTGATAAAAACATTCCTGGGAAACATTTTAAAAAATGCTTCAGTTGGTTTTGATGTGTGGTACCAGTCTATTTTATTGGGTTAAGTGGATTTAAGGGAAAAAAATAATTAAAAACCCTGACACAGCATTTTGCAGCAGATTATCTCAATGCACAACAAGCGCTTAGGAATCAAGCCTCAAAACATCCCTGTAAGTCAGGGACTTTACAAGCAGGGGAACTTGCATCAGCAGTTAAGTCAGATGTCAAGATCACACAAGGACTCTTGTGGTGATCACAATATTTTGTAGAGAATGATTTATTATTACTGTGATAATTACTGTTCAGGTTTCCTATTAGTGTTGTCTGCTGGAATGTAACCCCTCCTTAAGAGGAGATGTTTTTGAGTAGAACAGTCTGATCCACTACAAAGTTTTTTCAGATTTAACCCATGCCTGCAAGTTTTAAAACACTAACCCTGTATGGCTCCTCACTTATTTTGATGCCAAAAAGGAAGTGCTGCATCACTAAGACTACAAAGTAAGGCTGATGTAGCAATGAGCACCAGCTGTGTCATTAGAGAAGCACAACTCTACAGACCACAGGCTGTATGTCCCTTCTTTTACTCTAGATTTGAGTTCCCCCCCTTCTGCCTTTTGTTTTTCTTGGCTTTAAATTTTGGCTTAGCCAGTTATCAGTGCTCCCAGACACCAACTCCCAAGGGACTTGTCTTGCCCTCATCACTAGCAGGTGTCACATTGAAGGATATGAAGTACCTTTGCTGCCCAGCTCAGGCTGCAGTCCCTGCTCCGGGGTTTGCCGGGGAAAGCCCCACTCCCCCTTCCCCCTGCTGGGGCACAAGTCAGCGCCAGCACCTTGAGCAACCCCATGCCTGTAGTCTTCTACTTCCACCATCTCTCTCCACAACCAAGAGATGAAAAGTTTCCCCTGACAGCTGCCCACAGCACCAGGCTGTCAGGCAGCTGGTCTAACTCTTTACTAGCTGCTTTCTGTCCCTCTCTCTAATCACAAGATTATTTGTTGATTAATAGTTGTGTATTTCTGTAAAAGAGAAAAAATGCCTCTCTGTGAAAAAGTTTAAATATATAAAAACACTTCATAAAAATATTTATTATAAAAATGAAATGCCCTATGAGCCTGTAAACGTTGCCTGTAAAATCTCCATCAACTGGAATAATTTGAATTACAGTCATTCAGGCTCTTCTCTGCCCTCTCCAGTAAGATTTTAAGATAGCCAACAGAAATGCCACTTGTCTTGTACTTCGATCCTCCTGCAACCCTGCAACATTTTTCTTCTTTTTTTTTGTTTACAATACAACAGTTTGATTTCCCAATGCTGGCAGTTTTCTTTGGAGGCATCATTTGTCTTTGCTTTTAATAGAGTTCAGCATGGCCTGATTCTGAGCCCTTCTTACAGAGTGGGTTTGAGGTCTGATTGGTAACAGGAGCAACACCAGGATGCTTAGAATGTGCATGTGAAAATACACAGACCTGGGAACAAAAGCAGAAAGAATATTATATTTTTGTTGAGAATAACATGAATTCTGCAACCCCAATATGCAGAATGTAGTGCTAAGGGATGAATGCAGAATGTATGAACCTGACCTAGAAAGCACAAAAATATACCCTTGAATTTCACACAGTCTCAGAATATGGTGTCTTCTGGCATGGATGAAAATGCTGCTGTGGATGATAATGGGGCAAGGTAACCATCAGCAAACCCTAGAATCCAAAGTCTGACAGCTCAGATAAACCCATGTAATTCAACCCCAAACTTACTCAGCCCATCTCTCTTTTAATGTTAGAATGCACAAGCCCAAGTTGTGAAGAAATATCATTTATGGTGCAAAAAGAATTTTTAAAAGTGACAGAAATAAATTCAACCAAAGTGCTGAGATATGAAATAAATCAAAGCACTCAGCTTTTAACTGGAGAAGGTCAGGTAATGACGTTTACAGAAGGCTTGCATTTTTGAAGGTAACTGCTCAGAGATATCTGTATTTGGTATGTTTCTAAACATCAAATATTTTTATTTCAAATAATTCAGTATACACAAGTTCAAAGAGAAGTAAAAAAATACTTAAACCAAATAGATGAGGTTCTGGCAGCTTGGGGAAGATGATGACTGGGACCAGTACGGTCCAGCTGTTAAACATAGCAATGCACATTTCTCATCCATGCTTCTTACCATAGTCCTTAATATCCTTTTAAGGTGCTTAAGACCACTGCTTGTGGTGTGAAGTGCTCCAAAAATTCATGCCCTAGTCCAAAAGCATAACATTTCCTTGCTTACGAGTCTCTAAGTTTAAATGTTAACTATGTTCAAAGTTAACCAGGGCAAAAGTCACCAGGGCAAAATTATTAAGAAATTAAGCTAAGAAAGATCTGGAGAAATTTTTGCTCCATGGTAAGTTTTCTGTGTTGAAATCAAATGTTTCAAGAAACAGGAAGAGAAAATGTTGACATTCAGCCTCCTGCAAACAGACAGCAGCTATCTTGACTACCAGTTTTGTGTCTTTTATGTTGGAGGAGGGAATTGTCTTACTTCTGAACCAAAAGCTCTTACTCTATATTGACAGTAAAATGAAAGAAGAGTAAAGCCATGCAGTCCCGTCTCCCCTTTCTAATTATTTTCTCAATTTCTCTATTTCAACTTGTTTTTATTAGAGCACATTCAATGTACTCTGAAACACCAGTGTTTTCTTATGTTTAAGGCATCTGGGGAAGTACTCCCTTTGTAAGAAGAAAGGCATACTTTCATAACAAAAAGCACACTGATTTCAAGGAGCAATGCTCTGCCAGGAGCCCTCCGTATCTCCTGCTGATCCATCACTCCTCTTATACGATTCAGCAGCTGGAAGCCTGGTCTTTGTTCAGCACCTCCTTCCTACTGCCAACTCACATTATTCTTAACCTCTTCAGCCTTGGCTGCTGCTGATGGTTGAGGCCCAACTGTTTTGGAAATGGAAACCGAGTATATGAAATGTCACGTAAGGACACAGAATGAGAACAACCAAAGTGCTCTGCCTTGGCATTGTTATAATCTCATTACGTTACAGGAGTGCAAAAGTCACCTCTTGTACTTTAGAAGCATCCTGTCTGAGCTCCCCTCAAATTTGATGGAATGCTAACTGCCTTTCAGCGTGGTTTGGGTTATTTAGTGAAAGTCTGTGGCACCCTGGAGAGTAGCGTCAAGGGAAGAGGACTTACTTGTAAAACTTTATGGTGGGCTCCACAGCCAGCATGACGAATGGTGCGACAGTGTAGCACACAGCCAGCTGAGTGACCGCCCAGGTAACTACGTCGTAGGCTATCTTAAGAGGCACTGACGAGAGGAAGTAATGTCTGCAGTTGTTTCTTATCTGCAGGTCAGGGAAAAGTAAGCAGAAAATTATATAAACATTTCTTTGGCAAAGCCACACAGACACACAGCAGTGCATGACTCTGTTCACCATCAGCATTAGTATCACAGGAAGGTTTATTCACCAGTTACAAAGCACTGGGAGCAGGAATACAGACATGTATGGACTGGCATTTTCAAGATCTCACAGTCAACCAGTGGCAAACACAGAAGTGGCCCCCAGTTTGCTCCATCATAACCACAGGTGCAGACTCTCTCATTCTGGATGCCTGGCACAATCTTTTTTGGGAGAGAAGCTGTTCCTCCCTCCTGGCTTTCATTTCTTACTGGTTATCAACAGTAAATCAAAGTTACTTTAAATGAACAAGTAAGTGCTTATACCTACAAGTGGGTACCATTCCCTAGAGATTTTAAGTTAGTTTCACATCTGTAAAATCCTCATAAATGAGAGGCAAAGCAACCTGCTCTAGTGATAGTGGTTAATACTGGTCACTAGTTTAATTCTCCTTTCAGATTAACCTGGTTATTTATCTATAGTCATCTCCAAAAGACAACAGTAGTGCTTCCCAGCCCTGCACAAGTGGCTGGTTCAGCCTGAAAGATCAGCAGTGATAAATTTAACAACAGTGAGACATAAACTCTGTTCTGTCTTTGGCGACTCTACACAAAATAAGGCCCATAATCACAGAGACCATTTTACTGCATCAATTGCATCCACACAAATTGTTCAAGTTTGGGCTAATGCTCAACCCACAGCAGTGTCTTGTGCAAGACTGGGCCCAGAGTTAATTACAAGCCAGCATACAGGCAACATGACCCAGCAGAAGTCTGAAATCCCACATGACCTTGAATCTCAAGCTAATTTGACTACATGGACATAGCTGGTGGCACCCCTAACTGTACTTCCTCAAGCAACATTTCCTCTGACAGCCAGGGACAGCAGTGCATCACGTCCAGAATTGGTGCTGGTTATAACTGCTGGGTACTTTGCAATTAGCATCAATACAGAACAGAGTTTCAGCGAACATCAAGCCTGCAAAGGCATGAAAGAGGGCTCACAGCAGGGACAAGCTGCTTGACCATGTGAGGGTGCAGCTGACAGCTGGATAGTGTCTAGCCTTGGAAGAGAACAATGAAAGGTACATACTGCTCTGGCTGCGAGTGTGATAAGGATTCCAGTGAGAAACGTAAAATAATATCCAGGATAGATACCATGCCACAGGGCCGACAGGATAAATGTTAAAGCCGTAGGGTACCAGGGAGCTCTGTCATAGCAGACACTGCAAAAATGAAAACAAAACAGAAGAGACTGAGCAATGGCCACTGTGCTTGAAATCCTTCTGTTTCTAAGGTCTTACACTCTTTTCTTAGCTGTCTTATCTTGGTTCAGTCACAGGCTAGGGCATGAGACATTCTCCCTTCATTTAAATGGAGGTTTAGATGGAATGAGGAAGCAGACTTTTATGCAAATGAGTTCCCAAAGAGTGCCTGTACAAATATTTCTGGTGCTCAAAGCATTTAAATCAATAATGGAATAAAGGGCAGGCAAGACTTTGTTCACCTTTACATCTCTGTCTGGAATCATACATTACCCTTCCAAACTCTGATGACAGATCAAGAGCAAGTTGAAAGACAAAGAGATGTGACCCCACCCTTCACTCTAGTGAAGAGAGGTATTTTTAGGCACAGTTATCTGGCAGATGCTGGGAACAACAGGGAGTGCCTTAAACTATTGCAAAACAGGGGATTCCAGCTAACTTTAGCAGCAAAAATCTTATTCCCGAGATGCAAGGATAACAGTTCAAGAAAACAACACCCAATCTATTTGGTTATCTGAAGTTTAAATCAAATGCTGTGCTCTACAGAAACAAGTCAAAATAATGCATTTCTTGCCAGGAACCATTTGAATAATGAAAAATAGTAGACATTGACTTTTAAGATCTATAGATTTACCATCATTATAGTTACAATAACTACAATAAATCTGTGCCTGCATTTCAGACACTATGTTGACTGTACACTGAGCTTTAATCACACCAGAAAGTGAAATGAGTAATGAGACACAGTCCAGTCTACAAAATTTGGACTTATGCTTGTATTTATAATATGTGCCTTAACAGTCACAGGTTAAAATCAGATCATCTCAGTGCTATAAGTATCTTTCCCATATCCTAAACAAGGACTGCCTGGCAAGCATCTTAGGATAACTCTGAACCAGACTACACTGGGGTTCTGAAGATTTTGCCCTTATTTCTCGCTGAATTTCTGGATCCCAGTAACACAGCAAGACTCACTTCAGCATGGGAAACATAACATAGCAAAGCAAAACAGTACAGGAAAGTTAATGGAGGGAAACAACAAAATGCTATTGCTTTCTATTATGGAAGTTTTGAACAGTTTATGACTTTGCTGCTCATCTATAAAATAGGAGCATTTTACACTTGCAGCAATAAAACTTTGCAGCACCAAATACCCTTGTATTGCACCAACTATTACAGACACAGGAAACAAAGGAAGAACAAGAGGCTTTACATTTATGAGAGCTACCAAGCAGCGTTTTTCCAGGCCATGGAGAGCTTTTGGATCTCACGAGCACGTAACTGTTTCATTACTCTTACCGTTTCAGCCAGGCAGCTGTCTGAATGTTCCAGTTTTCAATGTACATTTTAAAACTTGTTGCAGTCTAAGAAAGAAGTTCACATGAAATGTTAGCAATGAAGCCTGTAAAATACTACTTGCAATTTAAATTCGTGAGGAGGTACATGGAAAATATTAATTCTAGCAGCTAACTTTTATGATGGCTGTGCCACAATCCATCATTATACTAATATGACTTGGGAGGGACATTAACTAGGCTGATGGCTCACTGCTAACACTTGGCACTTGCTCTAAAATCTCACTTTGTCTCATATAATTAAATACAATGTTTGGTTACTTTTCAAATAATGGGCAATCTGAGAAGCTTTCTTGTTTTATATGCTTGGCCTTCCTTGCAGTTCATAAACAGCTTTATTTCTGGAAGAGATATCTCGCCACCCATTATACAGTCTGGACTTCCCTATGGTGGTACTAAAACAAAGTGTTATTTAAAAA
>VYZP01041315.1:0-11406 GCA_013400635.1 Hypocryptadius cinnamomeus | reverse complement strand
GTGATTCTGTGTGTGAGTCCGTGTGTGATTCAGTGTGTGATTGAGTGCATGATTCTGTGATTCTGTGTGTGATTCTGTGATTCAGTGTGTGATTGAGTGTGTGATTCTGTGTGTGATTGTGTGTGTGATTCTGTGATTCTGTGTGTGATTCTGTGATTCAGTGTGTGATTCTNAGTCTGTGAGTGTGTGATTCTGTGTGTGATTGTGTGATTCTGTGATTCAGTGTGTGATTGAGTGTGTGATTCAGTGTGTGATTGTGTGCATGATTCTGTGATTCTGTGTGTGATTCTGTGATTCAGTGTGTGATTCTCTGTGTGATTCCATGTCCCTGGCTGTGTGGCACAGTGAGTGGACGAGTGTCAGCACAACAGGTCCCCAGCTGGGTAAACAGTGACATGGACTCCATGCATTTTACAGAAGGCTGATAATTTACTTTATTAAGAAACCCATTACTTTTTTATACCCTAGTTCGCTACAGGCAGACCTAATTGGTCCTTCACTTAAAACACCATCACCACTGGCTAATTAAGAAGCCACCCTTTGGTAAACACATCTCCATAACCCATTCCACATGTTCCCAACACCAGCTGCACCAAGTTAAGATAAGAACTGTTTCTAATTCTTTTTTGTGACCTCCTCAGAGCCTTTCCCAGAACGATGCCTGGGAAAGCCGTCTCTCTGAGTTCCTCTCAGCAGCCAGAGAGCTGCAGGCACAGGTGAGAGCAGCCAGCAGCCCCAGGCAGGGGCACTGCAGGCTGCGTTCCTCCCTTGCAGACGAGCTGATCCGGCAGACCACGGTGAGCTGTGCTGAGCGGGGTTTGCTGCTGCTGCGCGTGNTTATTTTGTGGGAATTTTTGTCCAGTATGCTAATTCCAAATCACCACCTTCCATCTTCCTCTTTGCCTTACAGTGCTTATGTCAAGTGCCTTTTGTGGTGGGTTATTTTATGGGAATTTTTGTCCAATCTGCTAATTCCAAACCTCTACCTTCCACCTTCCTGTTTGCCTTAGAGTGCTTATGTCAAGTGTCTGTTGTGGTGGGTTATTTTATGGGAAGATCCTTCTTTGACAGTATTTAGAAAATTTCTGCTCTTTAAATCTTTAGGAGGCTTTTTTAAAGCTTCTAATTGTACAATGGATTCTAAATAATTACATTAAAAACATAGTTCACTGTCTCTGCTCACCATGTATGAACTACGATACTGAATTTCTTTCTCTTTTACTGTTGAAAACAATGCAAAAGCAGAGTTTAATTAGTCCTAATATCCCAATTAATATAATACAATTATTTTACTGAAACCTGTTATCTTTTTTCAAGTGTTCACTGAAAATTAAAGTGAGACAATATGAGTGACACCTTGGGGCCCTGTGATGGAGCTTTCTGCACATGAAAATAGCAAATTTTATATCCTTAAACTCATTGTTTCCGTTTCCACAGGATGGCAGCAAAGACCATGAAAATACTCAGCTTGCTGTCCTCAGGCTTAGCTGCACTTCTGAAGCTTCCTGAACAGCTTTAAAGACTGCACCACTTTGTCCTGATGCCTTAAATTTCAGCTCTTGTATTTTTCAGATTCTGTACTGCATTAGTATTTAACTCTGAACTTCATATAAAGTATTAGCAAGTTCTCTTCACAGTTTAGTTAGCTAAAACAATCCTTTTTCCTTTCCTGAGAACACCATTATAGCTTCAGGCCCAAAAAGTATGAACAGCAAATTGAGAAGAGCAAACTGGGAGGATGGGACTTCATAACCTGAAGCTGTAATTGGACAATTAACCCCAATATGCAAATGGACCAATACTTACAAAAGTGTAAAAGTCATGACCCATGATGCATTTTGGGTGTAGCCACGACCAGGCTCTTGTACTGCCCAAGGTGTATCCTTTGAAGGGCTTTTAATAAAACCTCCTTCGTTCCTTAAACTCTGTCTAGCCTCTGTTCTAGGTAGCCTCTCAAGGCATCTGAACTGAAAATTGACTGTTTGCCAACAAAACTTGAGACATCTGTACTCTTTTCCAAGATTGCAGAGCTGGAAGAGGAAAAGGAGGAGCTGGAAAAACAAGTGAGTGAAGAGAAAGCGAAATGTGAGGCTATTGAAAGGCAAGAAACAGAACGGCGAGAAATAGAAGAGAAGAAACACAGCGAAGAGGTTCTGTTCCTCAAACGGACAAACCAGCAGCTGAAGGTCAGTAAAAATCCAGAATTCCAAATACTACTGGTAAAATTCTCATTAAAACCATTAAAACCCTAGTAGCACAACACACAATTTAACATTAAATATTACCCAACAACAACTGTGCAGGGACTGGATAATTATTTGTGTTTGTGGCTTTGGGGAGAACAGAGCTTCTGCTCTGTACTTTGTTTTTAAAAGGGAAAAAAAAAAAATCCCACATCTTTTGAGTAAGGAAAGAATGTCACCCTGAACAGCATCAAATGTTTCTGGCTACAGCTAAAAACATTTCCCTTAAAGCAAGCTGCTTTTCCTGCAGATCCTGCTTTCAAACATTTCAATTCAGGCTGCCTTGGAATGTTTTAGGACACAAAACCTCAGATCAGATGCGTGCTGCCCCTGAATCCAATTCTTCCTTGAAGTACCTGTAGTTGACCAGCTGTGTGTGCCACTGCTGAGGGTTATTGTGGTGGCTGCTCCCATCCATCCACTAACTGGCATCAAATTTTCTCAGTAATCATATTTAACTCTGTTCCCAGCTACTCCTGTCCCAGAGTCAGTTCATGTTCCAAATGCTAGAGAGCCAAATACTTAATTTAGCTCACATAGTCCAGCTTCAAATCAGAGAATTCAGACCACTGTTTCAACAGCTTTTATTTAATTTCCCCCTCGATGCTTCACATTCTAAACAGAGTCTCTCATCATACGGAGCCAAGGCCAGCTCTGTTCTCCTCAGAATGCAACAAGTGTGCATGCCAGGAACGACAAACTAATTTATAAAACATGTAGGAATGGAATTGCTGGGGAACAGACCTGGCCTGGCTCTCCTGGCAGCAGCACAGCATCCCTCAGCTCCTTGCTGTGAACATCCAATAGAAAATTTAGCCCTTCACAGCACTGAAGGTTTATTTTTTAGGTTAGGAAATCTAATTTGTCTCACTGTCTCATTTGTTTTTCAGGCCCAACTTGAATGCATCATTGCAGCAAAGAATTAATTGTTTTGTTGTCCTCAAGGCAGGCTCAGAAGAGCTGTCAGAGCAAGAAGCTTGCAATTAGTGACAAAGATTTGTCTTCCTAAAATGATCTTGAGTTTTCACTTACCAGTAACAGCAGGCAATGTAACTGTGTTCTTTCTTTCTCTCTTGAAGAGTTGAAATTCAAGAGCTCCATTAATTACTGCTCCCTCCTTCAGAGCCATCTCAGCAGTCAGCTCTTTGAACAGTGAACTTGTCTGGAACTTGCCTGTTGGTAACGTGCTAATGACCTTCAAGGCAATAACTAATAAACATTTTTAAATGCAAACATCTCTCTGACATTATTAATTTCAAAATGTCGTAGAAGTTTCAGAAACAATATAGAAGTGCCTACAAGAAAAGTAAGTCATATGCACCAAGAAAGAAATGGCAGCTCACTCTTGGACAGGTGTCTTGGGGGCATTTCCTTGAGTACCTGCAAGCTGCTGTCAACTGTACATGGAAATCCCTTGTCAGAACCATCAGCAGTAATTCAGCACAGGCAACACCAGAGCTCTGGGTGTGACTGTTTCTGGTGAAATGAAGGGGCACAATGGCAGTCACAGATTCACTTCTCAATGGAAGCAAATGAAATCCTGCTTGAGGTACCTCTGTGAGCAGCTGGTTACATAGAAGGTGAACACAGGGAAGAAAATTCCCTGTAGTCATGTGAAAACCCCATAAAGCCAGTTTCCAGAACAAAACCCACCCAAACCCCACCACGGAGCAACACTGGAATAGCTCTTTGGCTACTGCAGTGTTTGCTGGCCTGGGACGGCGATGTGGAAATACCATCAGCTCCAACTGCACAAAGAACTTTCAGATGATGCAGAAACAAAGAGAGAGATGCTGCTCCTGGGGCCAGGACAGACCGGTCACACTGGGCTTTGAACAGGAACCGCAAGTTTTATAGTAAAAAAAGCCACCGCATACTAGAGCTGTTTTATGTAAAATTTAATAGAATAAGCAGCTATTGCTTATGTTTGTATTTTTTCTGCTTTGATCTTTGTCCCTCCAAGCCAATTTTTTTCTTGTTCTTATTCTTATTTTTCACGTTGTGAGTTTCATAATACCGGACTCCGACTTTCTTGGAGCGCTGCTGCCTCTCGGCTCGTCTCCTCTGCAAACACAAAACACATTAGCAAATCCCCAGCATCCAGAGTCTCAGTGTCTGCAACTCTCCAATGGTGTTCACTTTGCATTCCACACACGTTAAGTAAAATAAATAATTTCAAACAAAATGTTACTGGTGTGACTCTATACAGAACCCACCTGCCCTGCTCTTACGGGAGAAAGCTCCACTTCAGTCTTTACAGCAAGATACAAGATTCAATCTGCTGTGCAGTCAGGTAAGAGGGGGGTGACAGAAGCTGTCACAGAACATTCATAACAGAATTCAGTTTTCATTCACCTTCTGTTCATGCCCAAAGCCTCAAAGCTCTTTAGTGACAACAGGCTCGTTAATGATATCATCAAGGATAAAAATGCCAGCTTATTTCCCTGCTCAGCTGTACTACAGGAAAGCACACTTACTTCTTTGGATGTGAGTTTCTTACAAGGCTGTTTACCCAACTGGTCATCATCATCATCATCATCGCTTTCCTCTTCTTCTTTCTTCTTTCTTTTCTTCTCTGTGCTGCCTACAAACAGCAGAGATCATGCACTTGGTATCTTCCAGAACACTCATTAGTTTGAAGAACTTCAGGCTGAGGTCACCATTTCAACTCCTTGAGCAACACATTCCCTTAGCTGTATTTAAGAGCTTCTACCAAAACAACATGAATGTTCCTCACAAAAGAACCACAGCTATTACTGTGAAAACTGCTCTCGAGAAGCAGGTTGCTCCAGCCCCATCCAAGTCCAGGAGAATCCCACAGTCCTGTCAGGACAGGGCTCTCCCACCTGATTGTGCCTTTATTCAAACTGACTACAACAACCGAAGCCTCAGTAAAAACCTATAGCCTGAAGTATCTCTGCTTTTATAACATCCCAAACCCCATCCACTCCTTCTATAACACCCAGGGCTGCTCTGGCTGCAGCCTGCTGGAACTCAAAACTTGCCTTCACAGGATCTTCCCTCACTGAGAGGGACATCTCCCATCACACAGACAGCTGTTCCACAGGAAGGCTACACCAGGTGAGCAGCAGCCCTTGGGACAGCTGAAGGGAGATTTAAGTAGTTTTAGGGGAAAAGATCTTGCATGCAGGATCCAGTGGATGCTTCTCCCCTTAATTATTTTTTTCTCTGACTCATAGGATTTCCAAATGTAGATTAAGAACATCTACTAATCTTGTTTTACCTCTGTCTTCAGTTTCTTTGGGTTCTTCATCGTTCTGCATGGATTTTGCAAACACTGTGTCACTCAGTCTCTTGGGGATTCTATGGAAGATAAAACCAGCAATAAAAGATTGTTGTTACACAAACAGTGACCACCTCTGAGAAGCCATCAGACTCCAGCAGATCCCAGTCCCCTGTCAGCATCAAAGCCAGTCTTTGCATCAGGATATTGCAATACCCTTGTTGCTGGAGTTACTGTGCTTGTGTGCTTTATGAGAGAGAAAATGTAGCACTTAAACCTTGAAATCCCCATCCTCACAAGGCTGGTGGGTGAGCTTTGCTAAAACTGGGCCTGCTGTATGGGCAAGGATTCACTACACATGCACGAAGACCCAGGCATATCCAGCCTTGGGATTACCCAACATCAAGGAGAGATCCAAGGATGCAGTATTAATGCCCAGATAACCAAGATAATGCTAACTCTAATCCATAGTTTAAGAGGCAGCTTTCCAAAAGTGAGAACATTTTTAATTTGCTGGTAAATAGCAGCTCTTGGAATAATCTTTCTACTGCTACTTGGCCCAATTCCCAACCCTTACAGCTAAGCCAGATGAGCTGTGGCAACTTATGTGTCAAGCAAGTCAGAAATGGAGTCAATCTACAGCAGAGCCTCATCAACCCTTTCCCCCCTGCAATGTATTGGACAGATTCAGGTACCTTATTGCTGAGAATCTCTTGGCCTTGGCTTTATCCAAAAATTTTCTGTATTTTGCAATCTTGTCCTCCAAAGCCTTAAGAACTGCTTTAGAGCTCTCCTGGTCACCTGGTGCAGCCACCTGCAATTCCTCCTCTCCTGGATCCTGATGTTCCTCATTCTCCTCTTCCTCCTCCTCCTCCTGCTGCTCCTCCTCTCCAGATGAATCATTGTCTGTGTCATCAAAACCTGGCACATCCACAGGAATCAGGTCTTCTTCTGAGAACTGAGGTGCCACGTTAATCCTGCCGAAGTTCTGCCGAACGTGGGACATGAGCTGCCTGATTTCGGTGTTTGTGTTGTCCCCCTCTTGTGCTGGCTCCACACCTGGTGCCAGCAACTCAGAGACTTTCTCCTCAGTGTTATCTTGGCTGGATGTCACAGCTGCTTCCAACACAGGAGGCTGCAAGGAAGAGCAGGATGTGTTATCCCCAAGGTCTGTCCCACCATTTCCAGGAACAACTTCCATTTTCTCTTGTTGGAAAAAGCCCAAAAGGACAACATGATTACTGACATTTCTGGTAGTCAGTAATGACTTAGACATCTCTGTAAAGAGCACTGCTACCTGGTCCTCACCAAATTCAGGTGTCACCTGAAGGACCATGCTTGGGCAGAGCCCAGGACATGCACTGCCCAAAGTCCATGGCACTCTGGGAAAAGCAGCAGTGAATACCATTAGGAAAATCAAATATGTGGGAAGAGGAGGGACAAGCATCACATTCTTACCTGGGGAACTGGCTGACCTGGTTGACCTTGTTCTGCAATTGGTGGCACCACAAAGAAAGGGATTCTGCCCCTCTGCCAGTCATTGAGAACCATCTTGCTCACAGTCTGCAAGTCAGGCTCACCACCCTGAGAAGAACGGGAACAGTTTATGTCCATGTTTGTGGGGCACACAGCCCTCCCATGCCCCACGAGCAACAGAAACACTGCCATTTCCCATGTTCAGAACAGGCTCTTCCAACCCACAAATGCAGGAAACTGGCACACCTTGAGCAGTTTTCCAGTCCTAGCAGCAAGTTTCTCAAGGAAGTCTTCTGTATCCGTCCAGTAATCAATTTTGTATGTCTTCCTGATGTACTCTGCTTTGGCTCTTTCCAGCACAGCACCAATATGGTCTACAGGGCTCTTAATCTTTTCAACTTGAACCTGAAAAAGCACAGCAGAGCATCAGTAGAGGATCAACCCTCTGAGACCATCACAGTGCCAACAAGCAAAGCCTTCCAGCACCCAGTGCAGACACATACCACTCCCTTCAGCACAATGTCTGTCTCTGAGTCTCCTGATGGATAAACCACCCCGGGGCAGTCGATGAGAAAGATCCGTCTCATCAAGGTGATGTACTGCCACACCTGGAAGAGATCAGCAGCTCCCATCAGCACCTGCACACAGGCCTTGATTCATTTTTAAGACCTGAGTCAGAGAAACAGAGCCTGACCCAGCATTTGGATCAGGAGAGCACAGACAGGGAGTGAGGGCAGCTGAGCGTTCCCATCACAGCCCTGCAGTACGGCAGTGAGGGAATTTGGGAATGCTGCCAGAGCAGGGCCTCAGAGCAGGGACTGTCCATGAGCCCCTCCTCAGGGTAACAAAGCCTGTGCAGGTCAGTGCAGAACCTGACAAGGTCATTAGGCTGATTTCACATGACCACATTTGTATCTTTGACACTGGGATGCTCCTACCTTCGTTTCCCCTGCAATGGGGGCCACGCTGCAGACCTTCTTGGAGCGTAGGGTATTGATCACTGAGCTCTTGCCAACGTTGGGGTAACCAATGAACCCCACACTGATCTGCTTCTTGTCAGAGTGTAACTGGTGAGAAATAATAAATCCTTTTACATCTTGAGTGAGGGACAGAATTACCACTGCAGTCCTGAACCGCCAATGCTAACAAAGCAAAAGACCACACACAGTAACCCCCCAAACCAACCACAGATCCCCAAAATTGTTTTGTACCTTTCCAAACTGCCTTAGGAGCTGTATGAAAGCACCTTTGCCAAATGGGTTTGTGAGGCTGGCATGGAAAGCCAGTGTTGGATACTCCTGGGAAAGGACAGCAACCCAGCGCTTCTGGAGAGGCAAAAGAGATTGGGTTAGAGACCTGGGGCTGGACAGTGACACTCTGTGCTCAGAGAGGAGGACACAGCATCTGCACTGGGCACACAACTGCAACTGGCCATGAACACTGCTAGGGAAGAGCCTTTGAAGCACTTCCCCAGCTCAACAGCTAAAAGCCCTGAGTATTGTTTGTATTAAAGACAAACAATTTCCCAAAAACGCCTTCACTGCTAGCTAAAACTCATTAGTTTAATGACATAAAGCAAACCAGCTGGGGTGGATATGGATCCTAGGCAGACTAACATTTAGCACACTCTGGAGACAACAGCTGAACTGTTAAATCCAGACAGAGGAAGTAGGGAATTTGTGGCTGGCGTGTGTTGCTCAACTTGGCCAAACTTGGACAGATTTACATGGTAATTGTTACTTTTACTGCAGGCAAGCAGAGAACTCCCAGCGCCCCAGCTGCAGTACGCCCTTCCAGACCAGCATGGGGACTGGCACGGAGCTACAGCACAGCACAACAGGGACAAAGAAGCTCCACAGAGTAACAGGCAGGACTGTGCTTACAGTGGCCCAGGTAGGAATGAGATCACATTTGTTCAGGACAAAAATGAGATGTTTCCACTGCTTCTCCTTTTTAAGGTAGGATTCCACGTGAGGGGAGCGAGTGCCCATGGGATCTCGGGCATCAAGAACTTGAACAACAACATCTGATGAGTCAATCACCTGAAAAATAAAAAAATCCACACAGAAGTAATGGATTTTGCAGAAAGCAAGATATCTGTACATCCCAAATGAAAACTAGTCATATTTGAAACTATATAATTTAAAACCTTGTATCCTTCACAAACTGCTAGTTCCCCACAAACTAGTGAAGCTCAGACTAACATCCATTGATGCTCTACTCTCTCTTCTCCTAAATCCCCTCCAAATTCAGCCTGGATGACTTTTACCTGTTCTTATGCACCAGGAAAAGAAAACACTACACCCAAATGGGAAAACTAAAGTGCTGCAGCACACAAACCCCCAGTGTTCATCATCCATTCAGCAACAACTCCCTTCTACCATTTCATAATGGATCAGGGTACAAAGGATGTTTTCTGGACCAATATGAAACACACAACCAAGCAGGAACCTGCTGTTAGTCCACGAAGCAACTACAGCAGGGAGCTGTCATTTTATGACTTGTTTCAAGCCAAGTGAATTTGTTTCACAGCTTTTTCCTGCAGTTTTGGCAGCCTCTTACTGAAATCTGTTTTGCTCAACCATTCCCAGTGCTTTTAGATCCAAATGAAAAGGTTTTAAGCTACATTCAGAAATTCAGAGCAAAAAGTCAAGCAATTTCACACCTAAGAATCACTGAGAGCACACAAACTGCTCATACCACCCCGATTCACTCAGTCTCCATTTCTCTGGCAGCCATGGTGGCTCATGGAGAATTGAGGGTCAGAGCACTTCCAAGATGACCCCATCAACATGCCAGATGTTTTCAGCCTAAAGAAACTTAAGGGAACATGACTCTTTTACTTGTGGTGAAGACCCAGGAATCCAAGAGAAATTTACACCTTCATTCTGCCAGTCCTCTTCTAGATCATGTAGTTTAAGGATGTTTGTTCCTGAAGGACAATAGCTCAAGAATCAAGCTCAGTCAGGCAGAGATTTGGAAATTAAAATCTATTCTTTTTAAGTTTTTCTCATTGTTTCTGTACAGGATTTCAGTGCTGTGCTGAAGCCCCTAACTGTGAAAAGGCTGACAGATGTGACTGCTGCAAACTCCAAGTGCCATTTACCTTGTACAGCTCACCCCAGATTCTTTTGGACTGTCCTTTCTTAAAGATTTCCTCTTGTGCTTCATCCCTAGAAGACATTACCAGAAACATCAGCAACCACAGACAGAGTCAGGATCTTCTTCTCTTCTCTTAAGCCATTTACAGACAAAAGAGGGGACAAAGCCCAAGTAACAGTTGCTATTTAGCCAAAATCCCAAATTCAGCTATCTCCTTTTCCTTCCTCCTCACACAGTAACAGCATTGATGGAGGTACCAGATCCTTCTTTAAAAACAAGGCTGGCTTTTCATAAGTTCATACAATGAATCATTTTCCTTTCCAGTCACCTGACACCGGTGTCCTCTGTCACCAGGTCTCGGTCCTTGCCCTGGTCATAAGACTCTGACGAGGCCTCAGCATTCTCCACCAGAGACTGCACATCACTTGCAGACAGAGTTGGTCTTTTCCTTTGTGATTTGGGGCCAAACGTTGTTTCAAATGTTTCTGTGTCAAGAATGTGAACTCTGGAGGTCTGAGGAAAAACAGGTTGGTAAAAAACCCAAACTCCAAGCACCATTTTTTCCCATCTCTCCTGACACACAGGGAAGGAGCCCCAAGTTCAACACAGCCCTGGCAGCCTCTAACAAGTGACAGACACTTCCTTAACAATGTTTGACTTTTCCAGCTCAAGCTTTGAGAAACACAAGAGTGGATACTTAATAAGCAACAAAACATTCTGCAGTTGCCAACGGACCATGCTTCAGTTCTTCCACCATAAATGGTGTCAAATGCAATTACAACCACCGTGATGAAAATTCAGCTGCTATCTTTGATCATTGCTTGTTTTTCTAACAAGAGCACAAATCTCGCCAAATTCTCAGATTTTTGTCAGGGATAATTACAATCAAAACTAGATTTTAAAGCTTGCAATGAAAGCCAGCTTGTCTTGGAACAGCAATCAATCCATGGCTGAAAGCAGCAATTTGTTTTTGTAATGCATGTTTTAACACAACCTTTTCCCTAATTTAAATAATGTTCTTATGACATGAACTTACAAAGTTTCCATATGACAAAATAGCTACTAATAGTCCAAAATAATGGCTTAGACACCGTGAAAAAAATGGCAATAACTAAAACTTGATGTACTAGAAATGAAGGCTGAATGAACAAGAATTTCTGATACATGATAAAACACATGTGTTGTAGTTCAAATTCATCATGTGAGTGTCTGCAGGGTGAAGCAGCCTCAGGAAAGGCCCAGAAGCTGTTTACACCTCCATTCTGCCAGTCCTCTCCTAGATCATGTATTTTAAGGATGTTTGCTCCTGTAGGACAATAGCTCAAGAATCAAGCTCAGTCA
>VYZP01041310.1:14378-24894 GCA_013400635.1 Hypocryptadius cinnamomeus | reverse complement strand
CAGCACTTATACTTACATTTGCAGAAAACTACATGTCTTCCACTGATTCAAACAGATGAGTGCCCAGCTGCTCAGAATTTTTTTTTTTTTTAATTTATGGAAAGAGTAAATAAGTGCTAAAGTAAAATCAGTCATTATCTCAGGAGCAGAATAAGAATTTCTAGAAGACAGGTAACAAATCAAAATGACATTAAGCTCTGGAGGTGACACTTGAAGTTTAGGAAAAGGTGGGTTCCTTAAATACTTGCTAGTGTTTTTTATATGGTATCTAAAATCAATGAAGCCAACTTGACACCATTGTACCACAATGTTCATAGTACATGTAAAGAACCTAAAGAAATATGGAAAGTATTGTTTTTTTTATTCTAGAGGAGAAAAGTATTATTTTATGATAAAATAAGTGGTATATGGCAGCAAAGCAGTGCAGAAGCACTACTGAGCTCCTGCCACAGAGAAGTCAGGAATAACAGGCTGAGAAAAAAATAAAGTGTCTGGATAAAATTCCATACAGGAATTGATGCATATTCGTGTTTCCATCCATAGCAGAAGCATTGTAAATGACTGGAATAATTGAAAGTAATATAGTCTGAAAGTAGCCTCAAACAACACAACTCCCCATCACTGTAAATTCTCCAGCTCCCTCAGTAATCATACTGCTGTGGGAGGAAATACTCACCAAAAGGGACAGAAAGGGAGAATCTCAGAGGCAAAGGTGACACCTGCATGTCACAATGCCTGCTTTAATTCACATTGTGACTGATAGAGGAAGTGATCACAAAACTAAAATGCAGCAAATTATTACCTTTGTTCTGTAACTTCTATAATGAAGGAATGATGTATTTAGACACACATACACACAGTGTCATTTGGAAAGTCCAGTATTACAGACCTGAGACAATTAGTATTCACAACCCCTGCAGAAATAGTTTTTATGTAAGAAATGTGGATGGTGTTGGGAACACTTTAATAATGTTCTGCTAGAATTACAACTGAAAAATAAAAGATTACACATGTTAAAACATTCTGCTCAGCTACGAGTAAATGTGAAAGTAAATATAATATGAAAACAAAATAAAAGATGGGAGAAAAAAGAGTTTAATAACAAACTAGAAACTAGGGACTGCTAAGATGTGGGAAGGAAACAAAAGACACAATAATGAATGGAGTGACAAGTAATTAAAAGTATTCTTTCACTTCTCATATCAAGAAAAAACAAATAGTAACAGGTCCATTATTAAAGTAGCAACAGTAGAGTTATCAATAGCATAAAAATCCAGTAGCATTTAACAATGCAAGGTCTATGTAAGTATATCTTTTGTACTAAATAATGCTCAGCATAGTTCTGTACCTGGAGAAAGATCAAAAATTGATGTCAGAACATGACTGTGATAAAATACTTTCAATTTCAACAGTAATTCAACAGGATATTAAACTGGAGCCAGTAATGTCACATACTTTTAATCAGCAGTTCTTGATAACTTTTAACAAATAGAGCTAAAAAAAAATCTGAGTGGACTTTTGGACTTTTAATACTGACTTTCAGTAAGCCTTGTGGACTTTTAATACTGACTTTTAGTGAGCCTTTTGTCATGGTTTAACCCCAGCCAGCAGCCGTGTGCCACACAGCCACTCACTCATTCACTCCCCCACCAGAAAGATCAGGAAGAGGTTGGAAGGGTAGAAGCTGGAAAACTCATGGGTTGAGATAAAGACAGTTTAACAGTGAAAGCTATGCACACAAGCAAAGCAAAATAAGGAATGAATTCACCGTTTCCCATGGGCAGGTAGATGTTCAGCTATCTCCAGGAGAGAAGGGTCCCATCATGTATAACGGTGACTTGGGAACACAAACATCAGCACTCCAAAGGCCCTTCCCCTTATTCCTTCTTCCCCCAGGAGCTTTATATAGAGAGCCTGATGTCATAGAGTATGGAATGTCCCTTTGATCAGTTGAGGTCACCAGCCCTGACTGTGTCACCTCCCAGCTTCCCATGCACCCCCAGCCTCCTCCCTAGAATGGCAGTATGAAAAGCAGAAAAATCCTTGGGTCTGTGTAAGCCCTGCTCAGCAATAACAAAAACATCTCCACATTATCAACCTTGTGTTCAGCACAAATCCAAAACACAGCCCCATACCAGTCACTGTGAAGAAAATAAACACTGTCCCAGACAAAACCAGCACACCTTGATATACTTGGAATACCAAAGAAGAAAAGAAAAAGAATATTTCTATGGAAGCTGGAGACATTAGAATATCATACATGCAATAATAAAAAGCACTTCAAAATAGAAGATATGCGTGTAAGGCAGTCCACCAAAATACAGGATGAACTCTTTATACTTTTGGCAGATTGTGTGACTGGCCATTTTAACAGCTTAGCTGCAGTCATGACGGGGAAGGTTCATGAGAAATCTGTAATACAAAATTAAATGGGTTCTAAAAGACATGTTTTGATTCAAGCAAAAATTAACTCCAAAAATCAGACAGCCTATGTGTCAGAGATCTGGCTGGAGTCAAATCTCTTGAACTTTATTATTTGCTGCAAGCTCAATGATTTTTCTGTTTGTTTACATCAGGACAGCTACACTTCTACAATCTATCATTGCAGGTGTTCTGTAGTGTACTGCTCCAAGACTTTAATCCAGAGCACTTTTACTCTGGTGTGTATCTCAATACAATGTAGCTCAGTTTTTTTGCTCATTAAATGCAATGATCATTAATAAGCATAGCTGTGCAGGCTTTTCCACTGGTACTTACAAAGTTCACACTGTGATGTACAACAATCCAGGTTTATCGGGTATCGTAATCCTGCATGGTAGCTATCCAGTCCTGTCCCAGAATACATCCCAGAGCATCTGGTGAGCAATGTGGGTACTAGGATATGGTGTCTGAGAAAAATTGAACTGGCTTCTTGAGAGGGTGATATCTGCTGCAGTGAGTCCAATTTAATCCCATCCCTATAGCTACACCCTGGTGAAGCCTGTGTTAAAGAGGATTAATAAAGATGGTTTAAAGCCAGTATAAAATCTACCTTGCACATATGCTGTCAGGGTTATAAATGAAAGATGAAATTTAGAGATGCAACATTGCTATCTATTAGTTAAGCAGGAATCCAAATATACTGCCAGAGTATCCCAACACATTAGGAATTTCAGTGTACATATTTGAGGATTTGTTTTCTGTCCTCTGATCTGCTAAAAACTGAAATTCATGGCTGAAAAGTCCTCCAACACCAGCAAAACTTAAACTACTTACTGTTTTATGCTTGATGTTATCAGGTTTTTAGAGAATGGAAGAAGTGTCAAGACAAAAAATTAAACAGTATGATGTTTCTAGGGAACACTGCTGCTAGATGAGAGTAGTTAATGTGTACATGGTCTTTCTCTAATCTGTTTTGCTGTGAGAGGTATGAGATAAGCCATTTAATACCTCACATGCATCAAGGCAATGCAGGCCAGTCATCCTCTTTCTGAGTCTCACACCTCATCAGATAAATAGGCACAAATAAAACCAAAGCCTTCATTCATTCCTGAAACATTGTGGGAGACTGACTGGCAGGTTGCAAGATGGAAAAGGCAGTTGCTACTCAGAGAAATGTTATTTAATGGACAGCAGAATGCTGAGAAGCATCATGCTCCCTAAATACTTAAGGTCTAGAAATCCCAGATCATTGATTTGTCATGTGCATCTTAGTACAGAGAAGAATACACCAGTTGTATATGGTTTAAAAGTAGATCTGACTAATTAAAGAATCAAACTGGATCAGCCTAGTGTATGCAATAAGAATGGAAAAATAGTACTCTTTTTATGTACACTTTTTGCTAATGAAGATCTGCCTTCACCTGCTCATCAGACTCAACATTGTTAATCTCAACATTGACAGGGAAAGGGAGCGGAGGGCACACCAGAAAACACAGATTATCTACAAAACAAAGAACTAAATTGAAGGAGCAAACTTTCAGTGGGAAATATGTAGGCATGAGGTAAAAAATCAAATACTTGTACAAGCCTTAAATACAGAGATATGAACCTGTCATGTATAAAATTCTCCAATGGGTCTCAGTCAAGACAGCAAATGACAGATTAAGTTGATACAGCCAAATTAAAAACTTAGGATTTATAGACAATGAAGAATTTTCTGTATCCATGTACTCTTCAATTAAACAGGCAACTCTATAGGGCTGCAGAGGCATATTTCAGGTCTAATGTAGATAAGAAACGGCAAGAAACTGGAGGAAGTGTGAAAAAAAGAAGGAAATCTGATTAACTGGTCTTAATCAACCAGTATGGGAAGACACTGTAGTGATGTCTCACTAAATAAACTTTTTGGATTCTCTAAAATATTCAATTATTCTGAATCACAGGAATGCAAGTTTTGGTCTTAATCTTTTTGCTATTCTGCATAGGCTATCAGAAGCATCCTACAAAGAAGATTATACAGATTAGGTCACTAGATTCAACTATATAATTTTCATAAGCTGATGTGTTTCAATATTCAAGGTTAAGATGAACTATAGCATAAATTGAAGTACTTTAGTTTGCATGGACCATTTATTCTAACACTTATCTGTGGCATTCATAAATCTAAATGATAGTTCTGAGAAAAGGAACAAAAAGTCATAATGAAAAATTAAAATATTATGTTGATAGCACATATACTGAAAAATTTAAGCACATGGTGGCACAATATCTGGAACCATACTGGTCATAATGATTAATAGTTTTGAGGAACAGTTAAACAATGAAATTAATGTAATAACTGAGATAAAACAGAATATAATAAACATTCAGAGAAGACCAAATAATCTAGTACAAACTCTGTATTGAAAATGTCTTCTCTACAGTGCTAGGATCAGTTGACCACAAGACAAATGAGACCTTCAGGCCTAAGGGTGGTCTGGTGTGGTGAAGGTTCTCTTTCTGAAGATTACACCTGGTACACCTGAGCACACCCACCCTGGCAGCATTGCCCCCATTCCAATCTCCATGTTATGACTACAACTACTGACAATGGAAAGGGATTTGAAAAACAACATATCCATATGTTAAAAACAACACTGTACATTAGTGTACAGTTCATTCTTGAGTGGAAGAATTTATGTTTTGACTCAGTACCAAAGAGATGTTTGTGAGGGTAAGATTTCATTTTAAGTACAAATTTTTGTAAATTTAATACACAGAAGTATATATTGGTACTTCTGAGTTATAACCCCAGTACAATATGTGGGTGCCTCCTGAAGAAAAACATTTTCTGGTGTATTTATTCTTTCTGTTATTGAAATAATTTTCAGTCTTTGCAAATTCATTCAATCTTGGACAGATGTGACTTCTTTGTGGTTTATGTACACAGTCCAGAAAAGAAAATGTACTTGGAATATTTGTGCTTAATTTACAGAGTACAAAAACTTAATTACCATTTAAATAATCATTAGATTAAAAGGTATATTACATTAAAAAATATATACATAATAAATTATTCACTGTCACTTTTACCTTCCTAATAAAATTTCTTATGTTGTGAATCTTGAAAATTTAGCCATGAAAAAACATTTTAAATATGGGTGTTGTCAGTTAAATTGCTTTGCTTTTGTATTTTTGATTGTAAACTGGTACAGAACAGTGGGGTTTTTTTCTATAAATAAATTACACATGAATAACTGGTTTGAAAATAAAAGGGTTTTTTTAAAAATAATATGAATTTGATTTTAGGTATCTGTCAAAACAGCCTAATAGAATTTTTTAAACCTATAATTAAAAAATTAGAGAAAAAATTCCCTTCATTTTCACTAATCTCTTTCTTCGCAGACAACAGTAAGAAGTCAACTGCTTAATACCATGGAAAAGGCTTTGAAAACAAAATGCATCACATGTATTAGATAATTTTTGGTGAATAAACAGTGACTCTTAAAGCTCCAGAGCCTGCCATTGCTTATTGTCTATTGAACTCAATTCATGCATACACACATTTAAATTTTTTGCATACATTTAATCTCAGACAAACATAACTTGGTTAAATTGAACTCATCTATGAAATGTTTTTGTCTTTGATCAACCATTCCTCCATAGTTATGGCAAGCAGCGTGTACAACAAGGTAATTCAATTTCTGTGTATCTACTTAATGTAAAAAGTCCTGTTTATTTTTTATTTTCTGTTTCAGAACACAAAAAACACCCACAAAAATGCCACCAAATGCTTTAAAATGGTACAGTTACTTGAGCTTACAAGTGAAGATTACTACAGTTTTATTAAATATTAATAAGTCTTAATTATTAATCTCTGTGTTAAATGCATCTCCTGGATTTAGAACTGGATAGGATTATAGATCAAATGTTAGTACTATATGCATTTGTTAGGCTCTACAAAATAGTATCGTCTCTGTGTTTCACTAAACCTCCTGTGCTAAAACAGTCAATATAAACTTGGCCTCTTGTCTTCCACACTGATTTTGAGTAAACTTTTTCTGTTAAAGAATATTGCTCATTTTTAATGTGACAGCTATAAGCCTTACCATAATGAGGGATCAGCCTCATTATGCCAGAAACAACAAAATATATTCTACAAATGATACTATGATAGAGTGTAATTTGACAGGGAAATACAAGGGCATAAAGAGGTAAATAGGAAAAAGGTCATAGACAAGGTGATTAATATGAATACATTTATAAAAATGAGAAGCCTCTGTACATCTTTCTCCTTTTATTGACTTCATCTTTGACAGTCAACAGGATGCAATGAAAGTGGAGAGCACAACTTGCATAGAAGCTCCTTGGAAAGACACATAGCAGCTGCTCAAGATTCCTAAGAGCTGAGCCTGCTTAGCAGCCTTCTGCTTCAGAGACTGATGCAGCCAATACCCCAGAGTGCTGGGCAGCCCTGCAGAGGGGCCTCGACAGGCTGGAGTGATGGGCAGAGAGAAACATTCTGAAATTCAGCAAAGCCAAGTGCAGGGTCCTGCACCTGGGGAGGAGTGACCCCATGCACCAGCACAGGCTGGGATTGACCTGCTGGAAAGCAGCTGTACAGGGAAGGACCTGGGGGTTCTGGTGGACATCAAACTGTCCAGGTACCAGCAGTGTGTCCATGTGGATGAGAAGGCCGATGGTGTCCTGGGGTGCATTAGGAAGAGCATTGCCAGCAGGCTGAGGGAGGTGAACCTGCCCCTCTGCTCAGCCCTGGTGAGGGCACATCAGGAGTGCTGTGCCCAGCTCTGGGCTCCTCAGGGCAAGAGAGACATGGAGCTCCTCGAGCAGGTCCAGTGGAAGGCAACAAAGATGAGTAAGGGATTGGAGCATCTCTCTTGTGAGGAAAGGCTGAGGGAGCTGGGCCTATTCAACTTCAAGAACAGACATCTGGGAGGGGACCTCATCAATATCTATGAGTATCTGCACGAAGGGATGATCTCAGATAATGGATCCAGGATCTTCTTTGTGGTGCCAAGCAACAAGTTAAGAGGTAATGGGCAGAAACTCTTTCACAGAAAGTTCCACCTAAATATGAGAAGGAACTTTACTGTGTGGGTGACTGAACACCATCACAGATTGCCCAGAAAAGCTGTGGATTCTCCCTCACTGGAGATATTCAGGAATTGTCTGAACACAATCCTGTGTGCTCTAGAATGACCCAGCCTGAGCAGGGAAGTGGGACCAAATGACCCATTGTGGTCCTCTTCCAACTTGACCCATTCTGTGATTCTGGATGGTCAAAACTATTACAATTAGTTGTTAGGCCAACAAGTGGACACCATCAAATAGACCTTTCAGCTCGCTATCTTTATACAATTATATGTTTCAGGTTCAATTCGAACACTTTTATGTCTAGTAAAATCAAGTATCTACAGAATTCAAAATTGATTTGTACTTTTGCATTATACTTTTATTTGAAAAAGCAGTAGTGAACTAGCAGTCATTGTGTTGAATTTCCAGACAAGAAATGATCTTTTTCTTCTTATGTGAACCAGTGGATTCAGCTGTAGCCTGGAGCTTCACATTTCACGTTCCTTGTAAATGATTGCTGCTTTAAACCATTGGTTATGGTTTATTTATAGAATAATACATAGTTCACAATTAAATGCCAAGTTATAATTGAATCAAAGGATTCTGCTGATGCCTCAGCTCACAAGGGTGCAGCTCAAGAGCTTTAGAAAGGGCAGCAGAATCTGAATCTAAATTACAGCCCCCAGTATTCAGTCTGGGATCACACACTATGATGCGTAATAGGGCTAAAAGGATTATTATAATACTGCAGTAAATAAAAAGAAGATGTATCAAACAGCAGAATTCGGGACGCTTGCAGAGGCATTCAGTTCATGATGTGGGAGGCTAAAGATTATACTGCATAGAAATAAAGCTAGAGAAAAAGTATTTCATAAACACATTTATGTTCTTAAAAATATTCTGATGTTATTCCTAAATAAAAGGAAAATCTATTTTTCATAGTCAGTAAATGCATAATGCTCTGTAACATGGCTGTAACTGGTTGATTCCAGGTGCCATATAGCCATTTTCTGTCATAACAGGGCAATAACTTTGCTAGAGAAAGAAAATACAAATTCACATATCTTTGATGAGTTTTTGAAAAAGTTAAATTTGGCTAACTAGAATAAAAATGGTACAAAAGCTCTTGCATGTCTTTCTAGTACAAATTGTCTTATCATGAAAATGGTTCACAGATCCAATTGACAAAGACAACACTAATTTATTTGTGAATGAAACCTGACTTATAAGACATTCAGTTCTTAGGCTGAAATTATTATTTTTAATACAGATACTTTGTCATTTTAGAATGTGTTTTCTTAAAAATGAATGACAAAACCCTTAAGCATTTTTTTGTACTGTCTGCTGATGTGGTTTGTCTGTTGGGCTGTAAGCAGGAAAAACAATCAATCTTTTGTTGTGTAGATATTTAATCTGTCGAATGTTTACCCTGGTTCCTCACACCAGGCTGTAATTAGTCCAGCAATTCCCTAGCATGGCCATAGTAACTTTGCACAACAGCTAATGCTCTGGTGCCTGTCATATGCCTTCCTAAGTGTTTCTGCATTTTCCTCTTACCCTCTCCAGTGGAAGAGATTAAACAGTGGACTGTAGAGGCATTGCTCAGACCTCAGGATAGATTTCGGCTCTGTGGATTTCGGCTACAGTTCATTTCAGATCTTGTTGCAATTGCAAGCATTCAAGACTTTGAACTTTGTCATATGTATATTTATTGAACCTTTCATTGGGAAAGAGTGGAGAAAGGTTGGTAATTTGTTTTCTGATAATTTTCAATCTAACATCTATGTAGGAAATCATAGATGTGCAAAGTCCTATCACACAGAGAAAATAATGATTTTTAATAAGAAGGTCAGAAAAGTCAGCTTTTCACTGGCATTTTTTTACTATAAAACATTTAATACCTCATTGAATTCCAGTTCTGAATAATATATTATATAGGCATTGTATCTTTTTCTTGGATTCCCATTGTCAAAGTACAACTGAGGTCATAGGACATTGTTTCCAAAATTACCTTTCCAGCAAGGTATAGTAAATACTCAAGAAAAATGAGAAGTCATGCAATTAAATTGCAATGTCGATCTAGAGAAAAAAACCTGATGGATCCACAGATAAAATATCTGTATGAAGAGGTGTATGATGCAAAACAAAGAGAATATAGAAACAAGCATTGCTTAAAGAATAATGGGAGAGTAAGGAATGGTAACAGTCTTTCTGTTGGCCTCTCTTTTCTTAACTTCAATTTTAATTCAAGTTCTACTTGTCCCCTCCGGCAATATCACGAAGGGAAAGAACAAAGAAATACATTCTATTTGTAAAATTTATGTTCATTTAGGAAACACAATAGATTTTGCCAGGTAGGGGTTTATGAAAGGGAAAACAAGACAGGTTACAGGAAGCTCTAGACTCAAAAATACCCACAGAAAGGACAATTATGAGGTATGACAATATTTATTATTAAAAGAGAATTAGATTTTTTTACTTCTATTTCAACAATGTTAGGAAACAGTAAGAGAAGCGGTAAGTAAAGATGAGAGACTGGGGGAAGAGCTGATTTTGGATAAACTCAAAAATAAGGTGGGGCATGTCATATACAAATATTTGAGACACTGAATTAGGAAAACATAGTGCGTTAATTGTGCTGGACAAATACTTGCATCAATAAAAAAATGTTATCAAAATAGGCTTTTGATGCAATATATTGGCCAAAATGTTCCTGTCTGCACTGTAATGCAGAGTGTGCATTCCAGGGGACTATCTGCCAAATATGTGAATGTTGGTTTTGTTTGGTTTTGCTTATGTTGGATAGCATGTACAACACCTAGAAACATTTGGAAGAGAATACAAAACACAAATGGGAAAAAATTTCTGAAGAGCTGCATTCACAATGAGATATTTATATTATGGATTTCCAAAAATGCTGTACTTAGCAAGCCCCTCTGAGAACAATTTGAAAATCTATAATTTCTCCAAAGTGCCTAATAGAAATCTGAGAGCTCTTGATAGCCTTCAACAAGATCTTAGC
>VYZP01041310.1:0-14348 GCA_013400635.1 Hypocryptadius cinnamomeus | reverse complement strand
TTTTTTTTTTTAACGTTATATCATTTCATGGTCTAAAGATGACAGGACTCCCATACCAGCAATCCTTCATGCATTTCTGCAATGCACGGGTTGCTATCCCAACAAGTGACTCAATTTTGAATCATTTGCATGTGTTCACACAGGTTTACACACGAAGAATCTTTATTGAAGCCTTTTTATGTCAATCACTTATCACCAATCTCTGAAACAAGACACTAATGAAACAGGAGAGAACATATGATGGAAGACTCTCTTACAGAGGTAGTAAAAGAATAAGGAGTTAAACCACAGGTAGAGCAAACTTGTTAAACCTCTTAATCATGGTTTAATGATGCATTAATCTAAATTAGTCCAAACTTCTCTGATTTATTTTGACAGATTATCTAAGTTATTTCTTTACCAGTATCACTTAACCAACTCTGTTCCATGGAAGCTTTATCTTTCACTCTTAATCTACAAGTAATTCTGATCTGTATTAACTAGGTTTATTTTTCAGTGTGAATGAAACTTACGGATTCAAATATATATAAAAAAGGAAATAAGTATTAATAGTTGAACAAGCTAAACCAAAATTACTTTAACAAGGCAAATGCAGAACCCTTTTTATGTTTACCTTGCTGCTGAATAAACCCTCCTCACATTGTTTGTCTTATGCTGGGCAGAGCTGTAGAACATTTCTCTGCTGGTTGAACTTACCTCCCCTTCTGTGGACTGTAAGTGCAGTTCTTTCCTACAGGTAGCCTTTAAGTCTCCTGCAGCTGCATTGACTTGCACTCCCCTGGGTGCTTCCATCACCAAAGATCTAGTAGGAGATTCAAGTCTGAAAGACAAAAACAATTGCTGAGAAAAAAATGCACTGAATTTAACCACCAAAAACTCCCCAGCCTCAAAACCCACGATGCAGGTAGATATTAACATATTTTGAAAGGTAACAAAGGAAAACCAGATTATATGTGTGATTCTATGACTGCCTTTTATGACACAGAAAGAAAAATTTAAGCATTTAAGAATATACTGATATAAAGTTATCTGCTTAGTGATGCTTTCTGGCACTTGCACTTAATGCATCCAACTGTACTAATACTGAAATATAGGTACTAGAGAATCTGCACATCTCTGTTAATGCTTCTGGAATGACAATTTAATAAGAAAATCTTCTAAGTGTCTGATGACAAATGTTTAATGAAATAAAGAGAAAACAAAACCTTTAAAAATTTTAAATGATGTGAAACTGGTTAAAATTACTTTGCCTTGACAGACTCATTCATGTTTTGGGTATGTTTAGCAGCTACATGTATGAAGAGAGGAAAGGAAAATCTGTTATGTTGCTATTATTTGAGGGGCATTGTATGGTTTTTCTGTTCTCCAAAATACTCATTATGTTCATATAACCCTGTTATAATAGGGTTAAGACATACACCACTGCTTCCTGGTATCTTTACTCAAAGCAATTCTTGTTCTACTGTCAGTCTTTCTGCTTCTCACTTCTCTATGCTCAAGATTCTCCATCAGCCTTAAGGCAGAGCTATGATACTTTCTTAGCTGTGCTTTCTCGTAGTATTGCAGAGATTTCTCTTGAAAGGGAAGTATTAATGCAAAGATTTTGTAGAAAACATGTTCACATGCTGAATAGGGAAAATGACAGGATGAAAACTGTACTGAACTAGGAAACAAAAATTCAGATTCTGATTGTGTTCAGTTGTAGACTTATTACATAGCACATAAGGGAGGGAGGCAAAATTTTTTATCTATTTATAACTTAGCAATATAATGGCAGGACACAGTTCCACTTTACCTGAACAAAGGCTTTTTGTAAGATGAAATATGTTAATGATAAAAATGTCTAGACTGAGTAGCTTGAAGAAAACATTGTATTTCCCTCTTCAGCAAAGTGGTCATAGCTATCAAGAAATATAATGAAGTATTAGATGCATAATGAATTTGGTGCAGAAAAGCCAGATAAAGTTTGCCAAGCAATGGAACAAGAGAATTTCAAAGTATTTCAACTATTGCATTTTTTAAGTACAGAGAACAGCACTGGATTACCATTTTAAAACCAAAGTGCTGCATTTACATGCAAAGAAAGTCACTGAGATGGTGTCTGTGAAACATTTCTGTTTGTTGCATGTCACTGACACTCAGTAGGGAAAAGAAAAAAAAGAAAGGGAAAAAAAAAAAAAGAAAAGCATTTATTCAGCAAACAAAATGGAGCTATTAAAAGCAGGTGTCCAGATGGAGAAAAACACAATTTGTAGATACTGATATAAAAAACACAACAACATGGGATGCATATATATAGGAGCAACAGAAAAATATCTATGTCTGCTACTGCTAGAGTGTTTTCTTTCTTTTATTTTGATGCTTTGTAGGGAGAAGTTGATAGAAGGTTCTGCAGTTCTTTATACTGGGGAAAAATCTAAATATCATGAATTATTTAATGACATACACAAGTGCATTTCAGGTGCTAGTTTGTGAACTTCTGATGGCTACAGGACAGCAGAAAAAGAACTTCCGAAATATTTTTTAAATTAGGTTTCTGAAAGTACTTCATGGCCTTAATGAGGTTTTACCTTGAACTTAAAAAGAAACTGAATGATATAAATGTTAAATTTTATTCTTCCATTCCATATTTTTCAGCAGCTTATCATTGTGAGTTATAATCTACTTTACAGGAATATTAACATTTATTTCTCAGTGATTTCAGATGCCATTTCATTATCATAAAGACAAAAGTGTTCTTAGTTATATTTATTGCATTGAATTCATGTGTCTTAGCCAAGTCAAAAATATTTCTGGTTTCATAACATCCAAATCCCTCAGACCTAACTAAAACTTTTCAGTAGGTGGGCAATTAAAATCTGTTTAGGAACATCCATCAAGAAACTATGGCTTTCTTTGAAGAATAAACTTTTGACAGTGTATAGCTTAGAGTTGTTTAGTCTAGTTTCATCACAGTTTTTCATGAAGTACATTAGCGTAAATAACCTTATGTTCGTCTAATAAGAAGATATTTGGGCAGTTAATTTCTCAACTTAAAAAGCTGATAATATCAGCCTTCTCCACACCACAGAGAAGAAAATTTTTAGATAATAGAGATTCTTAGCAGTCTTTGGAAATCAAATAATGTGGTAGAACTGTCAAGGAATGACAAATGATCATCAAGACAGATTTTAAAACAACACCCATCTATTAGTAAAACCGAATGCCTAAATCTGTTTTGCAGTTCTTACTTACTTTTCTTATTGTTATTCTCTGGCTGATCTGCATCTGAAAAGAGACTGCAGTATGCTACTGCAAATGAAAAAGTCTATACACATGGATTATTTCCTCAATGTTTTGAGATAAATTAGGTTTGATATGCAGCTTCTTTATAATATTTTTTCTTTGCCATATTTCTGATACCTTTAATCTCTACTATAAACTCATTGTAACACTCCACATTGCAATGCTCATCCCTCCCAGAAAAAATGTATTGGTATAATAGCATATGGAAAATTTGCTTTCCTTTCAGATTTACTGATGGCCTATCACAGTGGCATTTACATCTATGAGTGAATCCTATTCATAAAATTAATTTTTCTTTCCCAAACAACAAACTGCTCTGATGGAGAAGGTAACTACTGCTATTATTAGACAGAAACTACAGAGCTGTAGGAAAGACAAAAAGGCTTTTTAAAAGAGTTTTTAAATAATATAATTGGTCAATTTGCTATATGTGATGATGCAAGAAGATCTATCCATAGCAGAGAAGGGCTTTTTCTTTTTAATTATCAGTGGTTAATTTGTGAAAGATGATAAATTTCATAAGATCAAAGCTATATGAATGTGAGCTGAAATAACAAAAGAACTATTGCTAGAGAAGGGAAACTTTTAAAATATCTTGAATATGCTCCTTTGAAGGTATTAAAATATTTCTCATCAGAAATGCAGAAACATTTTTTTCTTAATTTTGTATTTTCTGTTTACAAGCTGACCTAGATTAGAGAAAAATAATTTAAAATATGAAACAAAAGAAAATGTTTCCTTCTGTGTTTTAAGCAATATTTTAGATTTACCTCCTGCATATCCCTCATACTCACATGGGATATAATTTATCTATGTTAATTTTAAATTTTTTTTTCTGTTGGCTCATGGAAAGTATTTCTTAAAACAGACAGAAACAGAAAATTCCCCTGTACAGAAGCAAATAATTTATTTGCTTTCTGTCTATTTAAGTCCTATATCCAACCCATGCTACTTAGTAAAGCAACTGACATAATCCTATACCAATTTAAAATTTCTATTCAAAACAGTGAATTAAAACTATGTCAGCTAGAGATCTCACATATAAAACAGTTACTCACTTCCCCTTTATTGACTTCTTTATATTTGAGGGTCAAGAAATCAACACTTTCCATTATTTAACTTTTATACATGATGGTCTTGCCAACACATATTGTGCCTTTTTTCAGTGAGCATAGGAACCCCGCTAGGAAAAAAATGTTTTGCAAATATAAAACCAGTGGAAAGTCTACACATTTACTTGGTAAGCCTTTTGTAGGTTTCCATAGACAAAAATAATAGTGCCATTGATTTGCTACCTGTAGATCAAGAGTTGTGGCAGACTGCGACTGTGGGTCGGTAAGTCACACAAAGAGGAGAAGGAAGGCAAATGGATGTGTCAAATCTCTCTCTATTCCTCTTCCTACTGTTTTATTGTAAACAAATACCCTCAACACCAAAGCCTCAGAGAATGCAGAATCTTCCTCTCCCATGAGTGAAAGGATTTTGTGCCAAATTAGAATTAAGATTTTTTTTCAAAATAATTTTGAAAATGTTGTTTTCCAGAAACCTCCAACAATTTAAAATACACATTCTTTCTGTTATTATGAAAAGAAGAGCTGGCTGTCCTGATCCTAAAAGAAAATTATTTAAAGAGTCTTCCAGTGAGACCAAGGGTCCTCAAAGGAGTCCAATGAACACTTACAGTGATAGATAAGATTAGGCTTTCCATTCAGTCCATTTCTTGGAAGTCAGGTTGCAACATAAAGAATAGCCAGTGACTTTCATGATCGCGGTAACAAAAAATCTTAAAGCTTTTTATTGAGACTACTTTTTAACTATTCAAAGAGTGGATTCTTGAATAGCTACACTTGACATCACAGTGGAAATGATATGAAAATAAAATTATTATTCAATCACTCCAACCCTATTGCTTATACTATTTACAAGGTTATACATGCACATTTTACCATGTATATATAAAAGTGACTAAAAATATTTTGATGCATTTACATATATGAAAATATGCACCTCTTCAATATGCATATGAATCATTGCCAAAATATTTCTATTTCTTGAAGCTTGTTGTATTCTGATGCTTTTAATAAATTGCTTATATTTTCAGGATGTTTTTTATTATTACTATTGAAAAGCAGGGGTAGATTTGAAGGCCTCAACATTCTTAATATTGTTTACTGATCATCATCTTTGTTAAGAAGCAAAATTCTCATATGTTCATGGGAAACTTACTTTTATGTACGTGAAAACCTAATCTTGGGCATGATTTGTCTCTATTTTTTTAACAACTCACAAAACTCTTAAGTAACAGAGGGTTAGATAAGTGTTTTTTGAAATTAGTTTTGGCCTGAACCAATAAATATGAACCCTTTTTTTCCTCCCAGTTGCCAATTGTGCAACTCATGGATGATAAAATTAAACAAAGAGGAAAGTGTCATGACTTAAATCAAAATAGTAGAATGGCATTCAGTACTGCATTTCATGTTATATCCATGCTCTGCATGTCACTGACTTTGGCATGTGTCAGCATGCCCTTATTATAGCTTCTAAAATTCTCACTAACCTAGAAATTCGCTGGGCTCAAAGATGAGTTCTAATTGCCCTGTACATGCCACAGATTTAAAACCAATAGGTCTGCATTGTCATAGCAACACCTGAAACCACCGAATATTTTAATGTTATTTGGCATAGATGATAAATCAGAAAAACAATTTCCCACATAGGGAAATAAAGGATTTCTTCTGAGAATACAAAAAAAAAATATATATCTTACGGAGGAGGAATAAAAGGGAACAAAAGGTCATTGAGGAGTTTTTCAGAAGAGTTGTTAAAGAAATAGAAAGAGCTCTAGAAGAAGCATCAAGGAAAAGTGAGAAAGGCTGGAAAAAGCAAATATTTAATGCAAGAGCTTGACCAAATAAGCAGGTGATATGAGGAAGGTTAAAGAGAACTTAATGCATGATTGTTTCCTAGCATGGGTGAAGGCATAGCCAGAATAGCTAGAGAAAAGGACGCTATCCAAATCAGAAGTAATATTAAGAAGAAAAGAAATCTAAAACATAAGTAGCATCTCAGGTAGTAAAAAATCATGCAGTCATAAGTCAACTAAAACACAAACCTTTGAAATTAAAGAAAATTAGTAGAAATGTAAGGTTTAAAACATGAGCATTTATTTCTCAGAGAAATACCAAAACATGCTTGAAAGTCTAAACTTCCAGGCTGTGAGAAAAAGTTCTGGATATGAGACAATCCAAAACAGTTGCTTAGGGAAAGGCATGAGAAAACAAGGTTTCATAGTCCTGACAACTTAGAGCTACCCCATTCTACCCTATTTCCCTTTGCATTATCTTCCTTATTTTAATTCTAGCTTGAATCCCTTTCCATACATGTCCTGCCTTTCTGCTAAACATTCTTACATGAAGTTTATCTTTACAGAAATAGCTCCACTACCTGAGTTGTCTTTCAGAATATATTTCCTTAAAATAGAAATCTATCTTGTCAGAAAGAGATTGAAGCAACATGCCCACAGAAAATGCTCAAGTACTTGTCAAGAGTTACATCTGAAGACAAAGTGCCTAGGGGAGTCTGAAGAGTCTCAGTTTTGAAAACCATTAGTTTCCTGTGACTAGGAAGCAAAAGTCCAGACCACTTGTAATTGTCTAATTATATTTTCTATATTGTTTCTCTAGGGGGTCTTAAGCTGATATAAACAGATGTATTTTAGCTGAGGCAAACTGTGACATGGCTTGATCCACATTTTGAGATAACAGCATCTCATGGAAAATTATTCTGCCGAAAATCCTTTGACAGGTCTGCTTCAAACTCTGCAGATTTAGCATAGAAGATACCTTGGAACAGATTTTCGAATGGCCCATATTTGGATTGTATTCAAAAATTCCAAGAAGAAAATCAAACAATCAGTCAATCATAAAAAAAACATAAAAGAAAGAAAAAGTTTGGTGAATTTACTTTCAGTCACTTTTTTAGGACAACTACCATGTCCAAACTAGAGAGATATTTTTACTTTCTGCAATACAAAATTGAGTAGCAAATGAAGCTGCATCTCTGAGCACTCACTGGCCACGCCTGCTGTTAGACCCGATGCAGCTTCACGTAAAGATCCTCAGCCGCCTTCACAATAATTGCAGTGTAAAGTTGCTATGTCTTTCATTAACTCAACACTGGGCAAATGCTTTCTACTGCTACAAGCTTTATATGGCTTTTCGAATGAGATTGCTAGGGTAATATATTTACTCTGATAACCCTGTGTAGGCTGAGACAGCTGCGCTTGGAGCCCATCTGTGGGTTCCTGAAGGCATGACATGGCATAATCATAAAGCAAATATAATCAGAAGCCCAACAGAAAAGGACCTGGAGGTGCTGGTGACAGCAGCTGAACATGAGCCAGCTGTGCCCAGGTGGCCAAGAAAGCCAATGGCACCCTGGCCTGTGTCAGCAATAGTGCGGCCAGCAGGACCAGGGCAGGGATTGTCCCCCTGTGCTCAGAACTGCTGAGGCCACAGTTTGGATTCTGCGTCCAGTTCTGGGCCCTTCACTACAAGAAGGGCATTGAGGTGCTGCAGCAAGTCCAGGGAAGGGCAATGGAGCTGGTGAAGGGTCTACAGTGTAAGATATGGGAGTGGCTGAGGGAGCCGGGGTAGTTTAGCCTGGACAAAAGGAGGCTCCAGTATCCTAAATTAAGCATATGAAACTCAGAGTATTTTTCTATCTCTTGTGATAGTAATATTTTTATCCTTCATATCTTGGCTCCTGCTCGAGCCCTTTCCCTTTCCAATGTCAAATATAATCATCCTCACTGAACACTAAAGCAAATTATTCTTTAAATTTAAGAGCCATACCCAGCTACATTTGTTTCTACTCTGTCCTGTCTGCATAGTATTTACAGCCTTTCATTACTGGCTTTCTTTGTTTACTTCAATATTTTAAAAATTATATATATATACACACATATATACACAAACACACATCTATATAAATGTATATAATGTATATTTTAAAAGAGAAGAGCACATGAGTTTTCAAAAGAGAAGCTTAAATTTTGGAAATTTTTCAAATTCTACTATATCCATGCCTATTTTTGTATGAACACGCATGTTAAAAAAATTATATTTTCAACAGCTACTGATAAGACCAAGCAAACAAGTTTCTGTCACTATCCATGCACAAACAATGAAATAACTAACACAAATTATGAAAAAAAATAGCAATTATTCTTATTTTGCTAAAAAGGGCACTGAAAGTAACTAGAATCTGACATCATTAAAACAGCACAGGAAGGGAGATGGGTGTTTTTACTCTGCTGCATCTTCTACTTTTTGATGAGGTTTTGTTTATTATTTGATTTCTGGCTAAAAATAGATAACAGAGCCATGGTGATTTTGTCACTCTCAACATGCTCAGATGACTAACAAGTTAAGGTCAAATTTTGATGTGTTCTCTGGCTCCAGGCTTTTACAAAATATAATATTCTGACCTATTAGTAAACTGTCCTGTAAATGTCACAAAAAGGTGTCTCTTACAAACCATCAGACAACTCTGAATGAACAAGACCTCCTGTGCAAGATAGGAAAATTTTTAATTCTTAGTAGAGGCAAAGTAGAATCCAACTATCTTGCACGGTTCCTTGCCACTTGATCAATTTTCATCTCATTATTCCCAGCATTAGCTTGCAGGATTAACTGATTGTGGTGTGTGAGGCACAACATAGAAGACAAAAAAAACTTTTAAATTTGATCTTGCAGTTATCTCCAGAGGACAACAACAAATTAATTCATCCCCTTATTAAGGATGTTATTGAGGGCAAAGTTATCTGCATTTAACTACTGTCTGTCTATTTTGTGCATGGATATTGCCTATTAGTGCACCATATTTTAATGCACTATTGGCCTAAAACCAGTATTTGGGGAATATATTGGCAGCTTAGTTTTCCTAACTGTGTTCCTGTGAGAAACAGTAGTGAAACAGGAAGATTAAATTATTAAGATATAATTGATTTCCCAGATTCTAATGCATGATTCTTTTATGCTACTTATCCCAACTAATGAAAGTCATCTTTAATTAGTTCTTGGGATTTGACACAAAAGCTTTCACAAAGCATTGTATAACAGCACTGCCTGAAAGCAAAACCTTTCCAGCAATTATTTGAAAATGCAAGAGAGGAGAAAGATGTGACCCAAATGGTTGGACACATAGGAATTAATTATATTAGTACTCAACTCAAGTATATTTTTACACAACACATTTTTAATAGTAAATATTAGCGGATCTTCTCTGTATGAAGACTTCAAACTCTGGCTATAGAACTAAGAGTGTCTGAGGCAAGGTTTAGATATGTGGAGCTAATGTGAATCTGACTTTATCTTTTTGTCTTCCTGCCATGATAGATTAAACTAAAATCCCAGGAAGCACTATGATCCTTGTGGGTATCAAATTCACAGACCAAATTTTCTATTTATGCTTCATTCAGAGTAATCAAGGTGGTCATTATTCCATTTCTTTTAAATCCAGTAGTCAATCATTTTACATATACAAGGCTATGAATAGGTTTCCAGCATACTTTATTTTGGAGAAAAAAGAAAAAAAAGTCTGAGGTTCATTAATTGACCACAAATACATATTCCAACATGAAAAATATGGGGTGATTTGTACTTTAATTAATGATCTAATGTATATTCCATTATCTTTCAGCCCTATATACAATAATTCTCATAGTCTAATATATTTGCACCAATGCACTGCAATTTGCTGTCAAATTGCATTAAATTGTGTCCACTGAAAAAAATGAATAATGTTTATTCAGCAAACTTTCTACACTCCCATTACTTACCATTAAGTTTAACCACCCAAAGACACAGAGATGCAGCACTTCGAAAAATACTCTAGGTGATTTTAGAACTGCCATTATTGGACACCTTGGGTAAGTTCATTCTAAAACATTAAAAAGTAATAGGACCCAGACCAGCCCAGTGAAATGTCCTAATAGTAATTGCCATAATTTTTAAATTACTAAATTGACTTGAGAGTTTTAAAAAAGAATATGATGGAATCCGACTGATACAGAGGAGCACATGTGTACAAAAACTTGCAGGACATAATATGGACTGAATATATTAAGAATAAATCACTTACAAGTAAGCTAAAGTTACCTGACCCAACTCCAAGGGTGTCTGTTTCTTCGATTTTTTGAATAAAAGGTATGGGTTAAAATAATCATTAATGAGAGGGCAGAAAGTTGAATGCCAGATGCTTACTAATTGAAGTTCATCTTGGAAAATGAGCTGAAGTAACAGTGGAGTTGAAATCATTAAGCAACAATAGGAATCATGGCAATGAATAAAGACAAAAGACTGGAGGGGTGAATGTCACATGTGTGAATTTCAGAAACAATGTGAGGTGATTTTAACCTAACTTAAATTAATCCTGAAGACACAGGATTATCTGTTTTACCATACATTTTCCCTCTGTTAATATTATTTAATGATTGGAAAGAAGTAGAGAAAGCAATGTTTCCACATTCTTTTGAGTGGGACAAGTTCCACCCTATTACCGAAATTACTGGTCCCCTGAAAAAAGAAAAGCTTGTTTTGTTCCTTTGATTTTTGCTGAACTTCCTCTGATTAGAGATTATATCATCCTGGTGATTGTCACTAATAAATGCCTTTACAATTCTTTTCCACAAAGAACTGACAGGAGTAATGGAAAGGGACAGAGATTTTTAAGATAGAAATCCAGTGAGCAGGATCCTCTGGAAGAACCCAAAGCCATACATTACTTTAAAATGTTTGGTGTAAATAATCAAACACAACAATTTACTTCACACACTCCACGTACAATGGTCAAACTTCC
The DNA here is from genome assembly GCA_013400635.1 of Hypocryptadius cinnamomeus. Classification (NCBI taxonomy): domain Eukaryota; kingdom Metazoa; phylum Chordata; class Aves; order Passeriformes; family Zosteropidae; genus Hypocryptadius; species Hypocryptadius cinnamomeus. The sequence goes on along the minus strand of VYZP01041310.1, from coordinate 3,203 downwards.
ACATGGCCAGCTTCCTGCAAATGATTTCTGCAATATTGTTATTGGTCAATGACTTTGCAAATGTAAGGCTGAGCATTTGACCATGCTTTTCTGCAGCAATCAATCAGAAACGCTTCTGGGCAGGTGAAGAGATAGTTATATAAGGTTCAAAAATCACAGTGGAATTGAGTCAAAGCCTACATTGTTTCTCACCAGTTCTGCTGGGAGTAACACGAGGAAGGACCTTCGATTTTCTGTGATTCTCATTATAAATCATATCCACATAAATCACAGATTAGTACTTAGCAGTGCACATACATGCATTTCAAAAACAGCTTTCACTGTAAACTTTTCCAAGTTTTCTTTTGTACAGATTACTTAGTAAATTTTGAACTTCATCTTTTGCTATCTACTGATTCCTCATCTTCTTTGACTATATACAGAAAAAACTTACATTTAGAAATGCAGCTTCACTTGGTAATGAATTTTTGAAAAGTGTGTGTGTTAGTATTAAAAAGCCCAACAACCCAGAAACACCGCTAAATGGAAAAATCTGGGAGAGTTTACTTCAGCTTGATCTGTATATTCTGTAACAGCTCATAAAAAATCAAACAACTGGTCTGATGCTATCGAACAATACTACACACATTGGGCCCTACAAACACCTGAATGTTCCACTCTCTAGGGAAAATATATTTTTTAGAACTCCACTATGGGAGGCAGATCACATATAAAAAACACTGTATTTTACATTTCATGCAATAGGAGTTTGTGGGGTTTTTTTAACTAGTTACAAAAAAATGGAGTCTATAAGTGGTTTTGTATCTACGAGTCATTAAATAGGCAGTATATATATGACTATACAGATATTGTTCTTTTAATCCAGACTTAATTTTTTTTGGAGAATACTTGATTTTAAAGCAACTTTTTGAACAACACCTACTTGAGGTCTTGGGAAGGTTCTGCTCTGATATGGGGTGTCTCCACAGAGTGCCCAAACACTGCCCCTTCCGTGCCTAAAATACATAAATGAAATAGAGTAAAATTACTTAGGAAAATAAAAACACATTGAAATATATGACCACAAATTGACATTATTAGGAAAAAAATATCTGATCAAATCCTTTATTAATAATTTTAAATGTTTCTTCATATTTACATTTTCATTTCTATATCAAAATCTGGACCAACATCCTGTGAAGCTCTGGATTTCTGCTTTTTCACATCCAAATCTGGAACACTTACAGATCCAAATTTTTCAGAAACGGTTTGGCTGAATGCTTATCTCCATATTTTGGAGAACAGTTATTTTACAGAGAATGGAAATAATATCATAAATTTGTGTGGTAAAAACACAGTAGAGAAATATCCGCTGCATTTTACATTCTGGTTATTTTGATTACTTAAATTGAGACGCCAAGCTTTTAGAAGTTTTGAGATAACTGTCTCTTGCCTGAAGTTGTTGGCTTAATCTAGATATCTGACATTTTCAGAGGTTCTTTCCATCAGATCTTTCTTATTGAAAAATTTTATTCTCATGGAATGTGCTTTGTGTTGTGTTAGAAGTGGACACTAAGTTATCTCCTACTGGGCATTTAATAGCCAAAGAAAATTGGTAACAATTTTTCAAATCTGAATTGCTTCTCTGTTGAATTTTGATTTCTATTACTAGGTCCAAGTTGAATATGGTAATTCCACAGTTTTCATTAGACAAGCAAGATTTTTCATTGAGAAACTCCTCTTCAATTAAAAAAATACAACTCTAGTAAACATTCACTGAAGTTAGTTAAAAAAAAGACAATTCTTTAATAAATTTTAAATGCATTTCTTGAAAGAAAATGATGGGGGGAAACAAAAGACAAAAAAATAATAAGAATCTTTGCTCTTTGTTGAAGTAATAGAAAACTCAAGAAATTTATACATAGGGAACAGCACCATAAAATCAGCATTTCTCTTACCTCTCCCCTCTAAGGACTGAACACACAAAGGTTATTCATACCACTCACTTTACATCTAATAGATAGAAATAGCCTCTGTATGTTCTTAGGCATTAGAAATTCGCCTCCTTTTTTCACTCACTGACAATTATCATGCTTGTTCTTGTTTACTGGTTTATCCAATGCCATTGTTTTTGTCATCCACTTACATAAATTTTTCTTTCCTTCTCTGAAGATGGTTTACTGGGCACTGTGTAAGGCAAATAGCCTAGAACTAGGGAGTGAAAGTCTTTCCAACAGAGAATCTCCAGCAAATGTAAAAGAACTCAAAAAAAAGTGTAAAACAGGTAATGCATTTATCTTCTATCAAAATAAGATCAAGGAAACTATCTGAGATAACTATGGCTCATCATTAAATATTTTTTAATTAATTACTATATTTCAACAGCAGAAGGTTTCTTTTATTCTAAGACTTGAATTCTGAATAGACCTAAAAATATACCTACAATATCTCATAGCAGGTCTGCAAGATGTGCTCAGCAGAACATAGCCACCACTGTAATTGCTACTGTATTTTAAATACAATAAAGTATTTTCAATTTTTAAAATATTAAAATATTTAGCAAACTTTTTCAGAAACTCTGGATGTCAAATAAGATTGCTACTAGATACTTTTACAGTTAACCAATGATATTTCATTTCAAACCATTACCAGGGTTAAAAGCAGAATGAGGTAATAATGCTGAATTGGTAACATTATTTTTTTTGTGTTAAAGGGAAAATAGCCTGAGCAAGAGACAAAAAAACCCCAAGCTAAGCAAACTTCAACCTGGTAATAATTTTCTAAACTCCACCTTCATTAAAAGAAACCAAAAACAACCAACCAACCAAAAAAAACCAAACAACTCACCCCAATCCCCAAAACCTTAATTGTAAAGTGATCTATTAGTATGGAGTATTGAAGACAGGAAGAGAAGAGTAATGAATTAAAATCCTGGTTGTTTATCTCCAAGAATCTATAACCTTTACAAATATTCTGGCAAAGAACACTGCAAACCACTTTATTAAAACAGCTGCTTTGAAGATCTCAACAAAAAAACCTGAACAAAATCCATTTTCTATAACCAAGCTTTGCTGAGTGTTATGGAAAACCACAGGAGGAAAAAACCCAGCATTGATTTTTTCCTAGTATTATTCCTAAATGTGCTGTGCAGAATCTGTTTTTGAAATCTGGCAATGACTTGAGGTTCTCTTTCCTTTAAAAGACCAGAATATCATGTCTGTATA
>VYZP01041309.1:0-16526 GCA_013400635.1 Hypocryptadius cinnamomeus | reverse complement strand
TTCCCTGACAGAGGTTGCATGATCGGTTCCTAAAATACATCCATAATGGGAATTAAACCATCTCTAACTCTCCTTTCATACTGCTTTTATTTGAAAAGTCCACTTCTTTTCTTTCCTCAGTATATTCTAATCAGTACAGGTCCAGCCAATGCCATTCAGTAGTGATTCTTCCAACAGACAATTAATGTCTGACTTGCACATGCTGTAGAACATTGTCAGATCTCAATACTTGCTCCTTGTGGACAAAAAAGACCCTAATCTGTTAATCTTTCCTCTTATGTATTGTTTTTCAATCTCTTGACTTTGTTGATCAGCCATGAACAGTCCAAAGTGTCTCTTTTCAGGTACATTTCTCAACATTGGATTGTTGCAGCAGATAATTAGTAGAATGTATTGTCATTTGCACATGTAAAGTTTCCTTATCAATGTGCCTCTGAATTGGGTGTTGCCTTCTTTTATATACTAACATTGTTAATGAGTGTAGACTTCATGATTGATTATATATCACAATAAACTTTCCTATGTTCTGCTCCATAGTGTGTAATTTCATTTTTTTAATGCATGTTTTATTTTTCTTCCGTACAAATAAAAAATCTCTTTTCAAGCTGTCTTTCAGATTCAGCAATATAATTTAGAAATGTGGTACTCCCCTTCTAAACATTTGTAGTCTTCCAATTTGATGTAATCTGTTCATTTCATGAGTATAGTTTCTCTTCCATTGTCCAAGTCTTGATTAAAAAGTACTGACTAGAATTGGGCCCAAGGCAGACCTTTGACTCGAAAAGTAATTTTAGTTTGATAGTGTGTGAATTTTTTCATGTATTTTTCAATTATTCATATGTCTTGCTTCTCTCATCTTCCAGTGGTTGCTACCCTTTGTGAATAATTCCTTGTTTTCCCACCAGTCTCAAAAACATCTGTTCTCTTTTCTTTCCTCATTACCCTTTATCATTAAGTTTTTTACTTGATTTCAAGCAACCTGTAGAGGTTGGTTTAAGATGTGTGGGGTGGTTGTGCTGGTGGTGGCTTTGTGTTGTGGTTTTTTTGGGGGCTGGAGATTGTGTCTTTTCAAAATTGGGTATCCAAGAGTAGGAGCCAAAATTTTATTGAAAAAAGAACAGCAGCGGTCCAAGTGTATTTACAGGGGAAACATAATAATTCCATTGGGGAGGGTTGTACTAGTGTCGTCGCCCCAATTCCTGTAGCCAGTGTCCCAGTGACCCTCCTGATCTGTCACTGCCCAGCGTTTTGGCCAGGCTTGTCTAATCCAGCAGCCATGACCTTCTGAGATTTCCTAACTTTGTTTTGTTGTTTCTCAAACTTAAGGGTGACATTAGCACCTGTGAGACTTTCTAGAGTCTGAAGACTTCCTAATTTTATCCTTGTAAAGCTAAAAAGGTGCTAAAGAAAACTCACATGGTTCGCAGCACAGCTTAATACTTTATTTGCTTCCATTGCACCAGTATATATTCCACTATGGCAAGAAAATGTATTTCTTTTTTCTTTTTGGTTTTCCCCTTTTTTCTTTTCCCTCACTGAGTTTCCTAGATTATAGTTATGGTTTTCTGACTGGCACCAGAAAGGCCCAGCATTTTGCTGTCTCCATGCAGGACTAGGCTGTGCTCACTGCCCTACCTTCCTCCTCTCTAAGAAGGGAATAGCCTTGTGACCTACTTGGAAGTTGTGACCCACTCTCCCCTCCCTCTGCATGACCTCTGGGTGATGGCAGCCCCCTGAACTGCCCCACATGAGGTTTGTCCATCCCACTATCAAGGGCAACCTTGGGCTGCTTTAATTTATGCATGCCTCAAATTTTGATCAAGTTTAAATTTAAATCAAGTGTGTGCTGTTCCTGAATCAGTTAAATTCTAAATGTTTTGCCTATCAGATTTTAAAGATTGCTCCCCTTTTAAAGATCAGCAGCCCAAGATCTGTAGCTGTCTTTGCTCTGCATTGCTTGCTCAGTCTGGTCAGGTGATGTTGTTTGCAGGTATTTGCAGCATGCAGCAAACTCACTTCTTTCTTACTTTACTTTTTTTTTTGTCCACACATGGAATTCCCAGTGTTTCTAGTATACTGACTCTTTTATTGCACAGTGACCTGCAGTTTCAGTAGTTGACGTTGCTGAATCAGTTGCACTTTCTGTTTCATTTTTATCTCCAGACTTTCAAAAAAATTATGCGCTACGTTTGAGTAATCGGAGTTCTATGCTTGTTCCTCCTCATTCCACAGTGACAATCCTTTCTTTTCCCACATATTTCCCAGTGATCCTCATCATTTCTTTTAAAATGGTGCCATGGTTATTTTAATCTCTTTTTCTTTGTGAAGGTAAATGATTTAGAGATCACTTGGGCTCTAGGTATGTGTACTCGTAGCCTTGTTACTGGGCCTGAGCTCATTTGTATTAAGGCTGTTATTCAGAGAGTGGAGGGAAATACACATTCTCAGAATATCTCACAGATTTATATACTACTAGGATATGTATTGAAATAATGACTTTCCACATTAATCTTATCACTTCTAGCTTGACATCATATAAGAAAGTCATCTTCTAGTTTCATTTTGTTTGCTAGCTGTACATGTTTTGGTCAAACAAATATCTGGTTAAGATTTTAAAAGAAAAAAACAAAACATAATGAGTGAGGTCACTAATTATAAACTGGCAGAGCTTCAGTTAAGTGAATTCTGCTAAGAACTTTTCCTGTCCAGGCTCTGGCTTCCTGTCTCAGACTTAAAGAAACAGCATGTGTATTCTAATAACCCATTTGTCCTTGTGCCATGCATGCTTTTCACTTTAAGACTGTTCAATTTTTTTTTTTGGACCTATTTAATGACATAAGCAGTGAAGCATTACCTGAGACTTTCCGGAAAACCTTTGACTCCCTCTGGTTTTAAACATATCCTAGAAAGTTGACAAATCTAGCCTATGTTGGGTTTTTCTTGTTTGCAAGGTAAATATGACCTCAGGCTTTTAAAGAACCAGCTTCATAGGGTCACCATTGAAATGGATTGGAATGCTTCGTTGTTAAATTTAAAGGAAAACTCTCTGTGTGCTTAGTAAAAATATTGGTAGTTGTTGTCCTTTTTATTTTCTTTTCAAGATACCAGTAAAGACCACCTAATTTCAAGTGTTTGTGCAAGAGTTTGACAAATAAAAATGCATGTCTCAACATTTAAATATAGTCTGCAGTTTATGGACTATCATGGGATGTTTACAAGGATCTTTATAGTTCTGTAAGAGGTAACAGTTTGCTAGAAGGAAGAGGCAAAATGCCCTCAAGAATAGTTTGCTTCCTAAGGGGTCGTAGTCTGGAAGGTTTGGAGTGTAGAGTGATACTTTTGACACTGGACAGTGACAGAAAAGGTATCCTGGCTCACTGTGCAAATGAGAAAATCGTCTTCATTTACAGGTTGACCAGAAATACTTAATTTAGGGCCTCTTGTGGTTGCATGCAATTGCAGATTTGCTTTTTCTTTTGTCAGCAGCAAATCGTAACTACTGCTGTATGAAAGCTGCAGTGGGGTAGCTTCCTTCTAGTGCACCTGAGAGGGAAGTGGCACAGCAGAATTCTTAAACATGGATTTTCTAAGGTGAAATATTTGTATATTTATTTGATAGTGGAATTTGTGGTGATGTGTACAAATACCAGTAGAAATATATTTGAGATGACATGGAAAATGAACTTAACTGTATCTCACATTCACTTTGTCTAATATTACCTGCCCCATAAAATTCCAGAAACTGATACCCACTTCTGGAATGACTTCTTCAGAGACTCCTGCCTTGTAAATTCCCAGAACAGGATGGCTGCTGATGTAATACATATCCAAGCTAATTGGCAGCTTTTGTGGTTTAGAGGTAATAATATAGCTAGAAACCAGCAGGAGGTCTGTAGTCAGTGGTGTTCCCCAGGGAGCACTACTGGCTGCAATCTTACCCAACTTGTTTGGGAATGACCTGGATGAAGGGATGGAATGTACCCTCAGTAACTTCCCTGACAAAACTCGGGGGAGTGGCTGACACACCTGAAGGCTGTTCCACCATTCAGCAGGACCTTAAAAGGCTGGAGAGTTGGGCAGAGAGGAACCTAATGAGGTTCAGCAAGGGTAAGTGGGATGATGCACCTGGGGAGGAATAGCCCCAAGTACCAGCGCAGGCTGGGGGCTGTGACCCCCTAGAGAGCAGCTCTGTAGAGGAGGACCTCAGAGCCTTGGTGGGTGACAAGTTGACAATGAGCCAGCAGCGTGTCCTTGTGGCCAGGAGGGCCAGTGTTATGCTCGGGTGTGTCAGGAAGAATGGCCAGCAGGTCGAGGAAGGTGATCCTCCCCCTCTGCTCAGCCCTGGTGAGGCCACATCTGGAGTGCTGTGTGCATTTTTGGGCTCCTCAGTACAGGAAAGACAAGGAGCTGCTGCAGGGGTTCCAGTCGAGGACCACAAAGATGATTTGGGATCTGGAGTGTCTCTTGTGAGGCAGACTGGGAGCTGGGCCTGTTTAGTCTGGAGAAAGGAAGATTGGGAGTTCTCAATAATGCATGTAAATATCTCAAAAGTGGGTGGGTATCAACAGGGTGGTGCCAGACTTGTTTCAGTGGTGGCCATAAACTCAAACACAAGAAGTTCCACCTCAACACGAGGAAGAACTTCTTTGCATTGAGGGCGGCAGAGCACTGGAACAGGCTGCCAAGGGAGATTGTGGAATCTCCCTCTCTGGAGACATTCCAAACCCACCTGGATGTGTTCCTGTGTCACCTGCTCCAGGTCACTCTGCCTTGTGTTGGACTTGGTGATCTCCAGAGGTTCCTTCCAAACGTAATCACTCTGAATAAGTAATAAGGGGGTGTGTGTTATTATATCTCACTTAAATGAAATACTCTTTAATCAACGCTGTTTGGTTTTTAGTGTCAGTATAAAAGGCTTTTGCCCACAAAATTTGCTGGACAGACTATAGAATCAAGTGTTTGGGGTTTTTTGCCTGACTTGGGGGAGAATTCAGATTTCATTGCCTGAGTCTTCTGCTCTGAATTAATAACATGAGTAAATCTAAATGGGAATAATCTCCATATCTCTTCTGTAAACTTAAGGCTATATAATTTGATACATTTGGTGAGGTATTTTATAATTTGGTTGACACTTTTTTTGTTTGTTTTTTTTTTTTTTTTTACATGTTACTAAAGGTCAGGAAAATAGGATATCCTAAGTCTCTGTCTGTTAAGTATGTAGAAAATCCCTACTTCTCAGCTATTCTGCTGCCTGGTCATTCCAGTCTTAATGACTTCATCAACATGAAGTCATTAAGAAACTTTTGTAGCACTTGTAACCAACCTAAAAAGCTATCAGGCTGATCTAAATCCCTAAGTTTTCTGAAGACAGTTAATATGCTGTGAATAGTAATTTCATTCATGAAAATGAAGGTCATTTGCTGTCTCTTCTGTTTCTATTGGTCTTCTCATGATTTTTCTCAGGTGATTATTGAAAAACTCAGTCTGGTGGGAGAAAGGCTCAATAGCAAATCATTGAATGATTTGTGACCTACAAAACTAAGAGTGTTTCAAAAAGGAGGAAAAGAGATTTTGTCCACTATTTTTTGAGAGCATCTCATCAGTGCTTTCCCATCATGCTTCTGAAATTACTTTTCTGAGCCTTGTTTCAGTGCATAATATAAATAAAATAGATGGCTCCAGCTAGGAGGTAGAGGCCATCTTGTTTACTTTACATATTATAAACTTCTTCTGGTAACCTGTTGTAATGGGTAATCAATTGTAGTGTTCCTGAGATTTCAATTTTTGGCTTAAAATAAACAAGTGCCTAGGACATAGGCTATCTGGCGCTGAAAGAGTACTATCTTATGTTTTGGACCATATGGGTATGTTCTCTCTTACAGAGATTCTTTGCTCATTTCCAGTATAAATTTTCATTAAGGTCACTGACATGTGTGATTTTTCTCATAATTATAGTTGCATACTTCTGATAGTTAATTGCTTTATAATAATGGAGATAATTTACCATATTTTGATCTTTCCATAAAAGAGCTGATATTTCTTCAAAGCTGTGTTTTGTATTTTTAATTAAAAGTTGAATTTTACTTGTGATGATGTGGATGTGTTTCAGGGGGCTTTTGGAACCCCTCTATCTCTTTCTTCCTTCAAAGTGAGTTTGTTCTTTTACAGTAGAGGCAAATACTATGACACTATTCTCTGCTTGTTGCTACCCAATAAAAAAAGTTATACCTCAGAACTAAGTCCAGATTTATACTTATTATTTCTTTGTATGTTATCTTCACTTTTTCTGCCCCACTGTTTTGGCTTTTCAATACATTCCCCATAGCATGGGTTTGGGTTTTGATACTAATAGTTTTCTCTCTCTCNGTTTTTCTCCTTCTCTCCCTCTCCCTCCTCTTCTTTTTTTTTTTTTTTTTTTTTTTTTTTTTTTGGTCCATGTTTTTGGCCCTTACTGTGTAACAGTTTTTCACTTGCTGTGAAGTGAAAAGTCATCGGGAATGATAGTGGGATAGAAATGAAACCTGCAGAGAATGTTGCTCTTTGATTTCCAGATTACTTGAGAGGATTTAAGCAGTAAAAATCTGTAAGACAGCAAAGAACACTACGTAAGAGTGCCACAGGCTTCACTGAGTGCACATTTCTGTAAAACATTTTCTACTTTGAAAGCTTATTCCCTCAAACCTGCCTAAGTTCCCTGAGCAGAAGACATTCTGCTTCATCTGATGCTTGCTGTTCCACAGCCCCTTTTTTCTGCCAGTCAGTTTTATTGTGAAGGCCTGCAGAAATATGTTCTTTGTTTTGTCTTGGTTCCATCTTTAAAATATTTAGATTTCTGTAGGATGTCAGTATTTGTGGTTGATCTATATTTGTTTTTTTGCTCTTGCAACCATTGTTAGACATTTTAAATTGAGAAACAGATGAACAGCTAAACACAAATATTTTAAAGTTTGGAGGGTATTTATTTTCTTCGTCTGTGTATCTTTCTCTCAAAACATTGTACATTGTTACAAACCAAAGGAATCCAGTAGGCAAACACTGTGTTTTACCAGATGGGTTTGCCTGAAATACCCAGGATTCTGTTACATTTATTTTATTGCAGTTGTTACCAGCATAGCAGAAGGAATATTCTATCCTTCAATGCCTTAGTGGTTAGGACTTTCCTAACCTTGGTGCTGCCATAGTGTTGCTATTCTTACCCTCTCTTGAGATTATGGTCTGGCAAGTGTTCCAAGTTGCACTGGCCTTCTTCGCTCTAAATCTCATGTAGATGCTTATGGACTACTCTTAAATGTTTTATTTATTTATTTATGAAACTTCAGCACTTGGAACTTTCAATAGGGATGTGAATACTCAATTTGAATGACTAATTTCCGAAATGTATCAAGTTTGGGATGAACACATATACACTGAAAAATGTCTGCGTGCTTCTGATTGTTTATATTTGTTATGTCACTTTTGCTTTGTTGTTAACTATTACTAAGTGTTACAGATCTGTACTTTGTCATATTTTCTTTCACAAATATATCTTTAAGTGGTCACATTGTTAAATTAACTAAGAAATGAGTTTGCTAAGAGATAAGGAGCTATTTTTGAAATGTAGGTTATAAATGTAAATTAGATGATACAATGTTAAATTATTTTAATGAAGTTTAATACTAAAATCCACATAATAAAATAATCAATTACACTGGCAAAAAAAAAAAAGGCCTCTACAGAAACTGAGTTTAACAATAATTGATTCTTTTGAATCATAAATGCAGCTTTGCTAAGCAGATGAGAAGGAACACTTTTCACTGCAAATTAAAGTCTCTTAGTATTAGAGATGAAGGAATAGGTTTTCCAGGAAGAAATTTTTAAAACAGAACAATAAAAACAATGTTTATAAAGATCTTTGTGTGTGTATGTTCACACAGGCAAACTTCCAGTGCAATGCCTGATGGTTAGTTCTTCATTGAAAGTGTAAGGGGGAGTCATTGCTGTGTGTCACATTTTTGGGACTGGATTTGTTTTTAGCCATCTTCCTTGCAGTATTTAAACTTTGTGAAAGTGATGAAACTTTAATGATTTGGGATTTTGGTCTTCTAAGAAGAGGAGGGGCAAAAATCTCTGGGTCTTTACCTATTATCCAAACTTAAATTACTAGAGAATAAAGGAAAGGAAAATGTCAATAGCAGAAAGTTCTGCAGTGAGTAATGGGCTTGCATCAGAGGGAATTATATGGTAGAAATGTATGGGATGTCAGGAATTCCCATATCCTGAGAATGCCATGTGTTGCTCTGCAGTTTCCTTTCTGAATGTCTTTGCTGTCAAAGGCGGTGGAGGCAATAATCTCTTCCTCACACAAGCCTTTGTGCAATGATTTGCAATTTAACAGAGCTTTGGCCTCTGTATCAGAGATGTGCTTTTGCAATCATTATCATTTATAATCTGTTCAGACTTGGCCACCTTTTAAGTGTTTCTAAAAATGTTTGGCTGTGTGCACACTCAGCAAAACCCCCTTCGTTTTTTATGCATTACGCTGCCTGAAGATCGCCTACACTGAGCACAGTCTGGCTTAGGAATGAATGTAACGATGCCTGCAGATGTTTCCTACTAACACCATGCTAACAGCAGAGGAAGCAGTCTCCTTTTCAGCACACAGATCTCTTCAGCATAGAAATAGATGTGCTTAAAAAGATACTGGTTTCGTTTGGTTTGTGGGTGGATTTTGTTTGGCTTTGAAGTGACTGAGTTTTGTAACCAGCTCCTTTTGCTATGGGGTAGCTGGACCTGCGGCAGCTGAGGCTCTCTCTGGGCACACCAGGTGGGGAAGGGGCTGCTCACCAAATTGCAGCCAGCTGTGGCTGCCTCTGCTGGCAGACAGCTAACTGCTCTTTCTGCTTCAGCTCCTTTCCAGTCCACCTCCATCCTCCTTGATTAGTTTCATCAGGCTTTTTTATCTTTCTCTAACATGACCCTGTGCTTTGCTGTGCAGGGGTGTCTCTGTGCCTGTGCTGTGTCCTTTCCATGCCTGTCCTGCTGGGAGCCCATCACCTCCTGCCTGGCAGCTTGGGACAGCAGCTGCAAACTGGCAGAGGGACAGAAGCACTGCCAGCCTAGAACACCCTCCTGCAACTTGAGTTCAGCTACTGAACACTCTTGTGGCTCATGAGAATCTTTCCCTGACAAATTATTCCTTGATTTAGTGCAGGAAAAAAAGGAGGAACCTGAAGGCCCCTCAAGAGAGAACTGGCTCTGCTTTGGCTGAGACTCACGGAAAACTTATTTCCCCCTTCCCTCCCCCATATGCTTTGTTTATTAGTTAACTTCCAGCATTCATGAGTAGCTGGTAACACTGGGCAGTGCTGGACAAAGCAGGCAGTAGCAGAACCACTATAAGTCAAAAAAACTGGGAAAAAAATGCCCTCAGAAATTAACTGTTGTCATCCCACCTTGATAGATGCAGTAAGCCAAAGAAGCATGGCATTCTTGAGCTATATATGTCTACTCTTTCTATTGTTTTGTCAGATAGTACAGACTCCCCCAATGTCAGGGGGAAAATGATTTTATCATGGTCCACACTTAAATGCCAATATATTAGGGGAATCAGGAATTAGACTTTGTTATCCTGTCTGTAACCCTGCCAAATTCTAGTTTAACACCAAGCATTGCAGAAGGTCATCTCAGAGAATGATTCGTAGAGTTAGCCGTAAACTCCCTTGGGCAGTCGAAGAGGTATTGCACAAAGTTTATCCAATAACATCACCCATATTTAATTTAGACAGTATTTTGGTTGTGCTGAAACTAAGGAGATTAGCAGTTTCCCTTGATGAATGGCTGTTCTTGTTCCTTACCCTTGAAGAAAAATGGAATTGTCATTTTTAATCTGATCATCTGGAAGTTTCCTCTTACCCCAGGCTATCTTTCTCGTCATTATTTTGAAACTGTTAGAAGGCTATCATTTCTTGTACCCAGTCATAGATCCAGTCTTCTGATTTGGAAGTATTTTGCAAATTTTGTATAAACCAAGAGTAATTTTTACAGCACTGAGATGATTGCAGAACTTACCATTTCAGAGTGGAGACTGTAAGCCATAGGAACATTTTCACAAAGACCTTACATAACGTGAGACCCTAAGCTTCATGGCAGAGGTACAGATACATATGTTGGAGCTGTGGTTGTGGCTTCCCAAATAAGTATTCAGGCCTCTCCACAGAAAAGGATTCTTTCCCTCCAGGGTTGATTCAGGGACACAGGCAGAGCTCTCTGCATCATGACTGAAAGCAGCAGTTAGCTGAGAATCCAATTTTCACTGTCCACAGTTTGCTAATCCGCACCTGATACCCTGGATCCAGGTACCTTGTCTTTGTATTCCAGCTTGTTGAAAGGAGCTGCCTTTAGATATCAGGGAAGGAAAGGCAGAAGTGTTACACAGTGTGATCCCATATGCATCACAGAATACTAGGAAATAGGGTTGGAAAAGACCTTTGCCATCTAATCCATCCTCCTTCCCCCCAGACTGCTCTGCAGATGCCATTGTTGATTCAGTCAAAATGTTTTCACATGCAGAGGAATCCATCAGGGTCACTGAGAAACGCCTGTAGCTCGGGGGTTACAGAATGTGCCAGCTACTAACTGTTGTGTCAGTGTGCAGGAATAAAAGCAAGGAACTGCAAAATGGAGGTACATTTTCTCTGAGGGTCATCTGGTGGAACAGAAGGTGGTTTAGGCAATGTGACGGAGTCGGAATGCCATCTGTTTTTGTAGATGCCCTCAGGACATCAGAAGTGTTGATAACTCTAGCTGGTCAAAGATGTAGTGGAAAAGAGTTTTATGGGCAAATTCTTAATTGAAAATAATGTGCATGTCTCTGGAGATGCTTGGGTTGCTGTTGAATGTTCTTTTTGTCTGTGAGAACTACAAAATGGGGGAAATTTTTGTTTTCAATGTTTGACTTGAGTTTACTTGTTGAAGTGTTTGGTTGTATTAGGACATTATAAGGCACCTTTTGGGCATATAGTAAGGTGGATTGCAACACACAGCAGTGGATACACATTATTTTAAACGGATTGTACTTTCTTTGCTTTTGAGTCCTGGTTATTTGCTTGGTTGTGTAGTATGACTGTACAGAGTAGTCACTCTCTAGTGCTAGCTCACTAGAGAGCCTGTGTGGGATAAATGTTTTGGCTTTTGGAGTGGAATCCTACTGTAGAGGGGGTGTTTTTTGAAGGAAAATAATTGTTATAAGTTGTTGTTTCCAGTTACTTCATGACCACTGACATGTAGTTTAAGTTACAAAAGCAGAGCAAAATCACTGACAGTCCCTTTCAAAGGGTGACCTAGAAACAGCACAGGCCTGAATTCAAGCCTCTGATTTCCCTTTACCACATAAAGAAAACATATTTTCAATTAAACAATTTCTGTCTTTTAGCTAAGCACATGTGGGACTAAAGCTACAATCAATTTCCTTTCCTGAGTTCCTTCTGCTTCAATTTTAACCTTCCTCAACAGCTGTATTAGTGTGTGCAAATTTTATTGTTTCATGTTTATACTTGCTACAAGTAACATGAAGACTATGGATTCATATTCATACACCAAAAGAATTGAAACTACTACAGTAGCTCCAGTAGAAATGCTAAAATTATATTATTCCTGGATGGATACAGGTAACATTCCTTTTAACAATAGAAATTGCAGGAGAAGTAAAGGTTTGAACAGGCAACCATAGACTGCAATTTATTAAATACACATCTGACCCTGTTTTGAAGCAATATTTTTACTTCAGAACAGTTTGAAAACTGATACATAAAAGAAGTAAATCTCAAAACGAAAGAATCACCTGTTTAGGTTTGTTTTTCTAGTTTACCCTCTGAGCCAAAATCCAGTATTTGCCCACTTCTGCATTTGAATAATTCCTACTTCATGGTCATCATACTGGGTTTTCATATTTTACAAAGAATATATGATGAAAAAGAAGGGGAAATTTTGAACTTTAAACCTTAACCATCCTAAAAGAAAAGGAAAGGCTTTTCTTCCCGGCTAGTTTGCACAGTGAAAGACTTACCTTGGGGAGAAGCAGTTGTGAGAAAACCACCCAAGGTGGAACAGTGTGAGGCTCTCTCTGGAAACAAAATTGTTTGATGGGCTGGTAATCATAGAATCATTTAGGTTGGAAAGGGCCTTAAATTCATTTTAATCCAGCACAGCCAAGTCCACCATTAAGCCGTGTCCCTAAGTACCACATCTGCATAGGCAATGTGTTATGGCATGTGAAAGGAATGCGTTTTGCACTGAAATCTACTATTTACAATAGCCATTAGTTTAGGAATAAAACCTTTCCTATCAGCTTTAGAGTCTGTATCCTTTACACTGTTCTCTGTGTCCTTTACAAGATTGACAAAGTTGGCAACTAAATAATCCCAAATCGGCTTTTTGAGTACATATTGCACTAATATAATTCACAGAGATGTCAGGGTGCTCTCTAACAACGTTTTCTGGGGGGTTACTGGAGCTTTTGTTAGACCGATTTGTGAAGCCTCAGCTTGAACTTTAGTCGTTTTTCCTCTCGCTTGTAGTCTACTCTAGCATTTATTGTAGTCAAAACTCTTGCTGCCTGGACCTAGCAGGCAGGGAAGTCCCTGTTTGTGAAGAGGAGGTGATGCATAGTCACACTTCTCTGACTGTCCCTGTACGTGCTTCATCCTACTGCAGACTGTGGCAGCCTCAGCAGATGTGTGGCTTTACCTCCCACTGTACCTCATGACTCAGCAGGACATCCTGTTTGCAGGTTCTTTCCTGGGACAACTTTTCTCATTCCTTTTTTTCTCTAGCTAAGCACTGATAAACTACAAATTGATGGCAGCAATGAAATTACACTGTATTTCTCTTGCAGATGCCTGCAATGGTTTTTCTCATTATTTTTTGGGAGAGTTTAAGGAGTTTACATCACAGGTAGTTTTCTACAGTGAAAATAAACTAGTCCACGGATGTGGTCTAAAGTACAAGTTGTGTTGTGTTTGCAAAAGTAGTTCCCAATCACAGTGTGTTTTGTAGCCATGGAACTGAAATATTAGAAGATAGATTCACAGAAGGAAGCGGGTTTTAAAATGCTAGTTGCTATTTGCTAGTCATTAAACTGGAGAAGAATGTCTTGATGTTATCTTTAGACCTGGTGCTTTTCACTTTACTCTGTTATCCTGTCCTCTTTCCCCCTACTTCTTCCAGATGAGTTTCTGGTCGATGGCTACACATGGGAATTGATCAGGCTGAAAGTTAACCCAATGCACCCCACAAAAATGTTTGGCTTGCTCCTGCTGTTACATTATTTTTGTCAGTTTTTGTTGTCTTTCTGGTTTACCCTGTGAGCCCTTCTGGCATGTCTTCATTTCTTTATGTCAGTTTATTACTCATTTCTTGACACTTAGTCAGAAGTTGATATTTCTGTCCAAATAATGAACCTAGAGAAGGAAAACACTAATGTATTTGCCCAAATACTTGGAGATAGTTGAACTGTCTTTAATGTTTTTTGTAACTTTGCTTTAGGATTCCATTGGTCTTACTCAAGACTGGGAAAGGGAAAAACAGGAGGTAAAAGTACAGGTGATAATTTTAAACTGGAATTTGGTTAAACTCTGGAATGGTTCAGCAGATGCATCAATGGATGCAGGGATGGTATTAAGGAACCCAGCTGACCCTCATGTCTGGGTCAGGCAGAAATACTTGTTGTGAGTGACTTGTTTCTGATGTGGCAGGCTATACAAGGCAGAAACAGAGCAGTGAAAGGAAACAAATCTTAATTTTGATGTTATATAAACTAGATTGATACTTAAGTACTTCAAAGTAATTCAGTATGTCCTGCTTGCCCAGGTCACAGGAGTATGCTGAGGCTTGTGGAAGGAGTGGTCTTGCTGAATTTTCCAACTAAACAGAATGCCAGTTTGCAGCAAGAGCAGATACATGCAGGACATACATGCAGCAGACTTCTTCATTGTAGCAGGAATGAACTTGGTTACTCTGTGTGCAGTGTTGGTTTGATATGAGCAAGGATATGATTGTGCTGCTTCTTGCTTGTAGTCTCTTACCTGGTTTTGTGAGGCGAGAGGTGGGGTCAGGAGGGGAATAATCCCTCTTTGAAAAATAAACCCCACATTAATTCTTCTAAAAATTTCAGTAAGTTTATAATTTAGTTTAAAAATTAATGAAAAGTATGATCCCGCTGCAACATTTTTCTTAATTGTGATGATTCAAAAGAACAGCTTAAAAATACTTTGAGATTGGTAGCATTTAACTGAGCTGTAGGGGGAAATATCCAATGATGTGGTATCTTTTGTGATGTAGCTGGTGTAGAAAAGTCATCAGGTATCATAACCAAGAAAAGACAAGGAGTTTATGGTTGCAAAACAGAAATGTGTTGGTGTATAGATAAAAACTAAATGGAAAACTATAAGCAATTACTTTTGGTCCAGTCAACTCTTAATCTTAGGCAGCACATTAGTGATGTGGAGACATATTCTGAGATCAAATGGAGATGCAGAGCTTCTTATAACTCTGTATATCAAACTGCCAGTGACAGAGAATGTCCACAGAACATCCTTATACAATAACCCTGACATCTTTGTTGCTACAAATTTCCACTTTTGAGTGTCCCATTTTAGGATTTTTAGGAAGCAAAATTAATTTTAGATAGAAAACTTTTAGTTTTAAACATATTTCCCACTTGGCAGAACTGAGAATAGTTCTGTGTATACAGTTCTGATGCTGAGTAAAGTAGGGTGGCTGCTGTGATGAGGTTATTATTTTTAAATTCTGACGTTCACATGTAAGTATATATTATAGAGAAACTTCAGATTCATAATTTGTAATGGTGTGAAACTGCAAAATATTGGTAAAATATATTCCAAGCAAGGAGTGACCTCTTGTAAAAAGATAAAATTTTTCTGATACCCAGTATGGCTCTCCTGAGTATTGCTTTGGATCTCCAGTAGGTTTTAACTGGAAGGGCACTTTGAAACTTGACTTTGAGAGCTGTCTTGTTTATAAAGAGAAATAAACTGAAGAGGTTTAAGGCTGCTTTTTTTTAAACATGTTTCTTCTACATATATCTGAAACTACATCACTACAAATTTTATTAACCAAGGTGCCTTCCAAATTTGCCAGTCTTTAAGCAAGCAAGTCTCAGAGGTATTTCACTTATGATACATTTCCCATATAAACTATCACATTTGTCTGTTTCTCTTTTTTTTTACTGTCAGTCAGCAGTCTTGCTATGGTCAATCCTTTTAGTCTGTCATTTGCTGTATGTACAATATATTCATACTCATAAATATTTTTCTGATTTCTTATGGCATGCTGGTTTCACCACTAGTGTTTTAATTGACTTTGTAGCTTACACTACATTTCTCTTTTTATTTTGGTCTAATTCTCCTCTCTCTTTTTTTTTTTATCACTGGAAAAATAATTTGTGTTTAGCATCTGTAACTATGAGAACTTCAGAGTTTTACTTTGCATTTCTAATACCCGTTCTTTATCTGTTTTAGCATCTCCCTGTATTCTTCCCAGTGTTCTTTACTTCCTATTTTCTTGTAAGTATAGCATATTCTCTTTTTCCCCTGAGTTTCTATTGACCTGTTTAACCATGTGGCATTAATTGAAGCTACATCTCACTCCTGAAGAAAATAATTCAGTTACTATATAAGTTCAGTTTCATTTTTACACCCTCTCATTATGTCTGGGATATCTTGTTATTTGTCTGAAAAGTATTTAATGCAATATCTTTTTACATAACACAGCTATCTAAAATTGCACAGCATTCATCTTAATAGAAATTAAATTTCAGTTCCATTCTGTTTGTTTAGTGGTTGGAATCTGACATGAACAGGTGGGTCCTTGGCAGGTTTCAGGAAACAACCAGTCATGTAATTCATCTATCATTCTGTCTTATCTTTGACATGTTTAAATGGTTTCCAAGTTGAAATTGAGCTCACAATTGTGGCTGCTTAATGTACTAGTCCCATTATTTTTGTGTACATTGTCTTTGCTTTACTCAGTAGAATTCTTCTGTCTTTTGTGTAGTGAATCCCCTTGATATTTTTGGTTTCTCTGTGTGTTCTTGATAGGTAGTTTCCTAAGGCAAGATTTAGCATTGTAAGCATCTACTGTACCTAAAAATGTTCAGACCCTGTCACCCATGAACCTCCTCTTAGTAGATGTAAGTCTGAGCACAGCTTTATGAACTTCCTGCTGAACATGAGACTTCAGTAGTGGACTTTGGAATTGCAGCAGTGGGAGTTGTAACAACCTGAAAGCCCAAACTTCAAATGGAGATTTATTTTTTTCCTTTTCCCTGCTTTTTCTAATTAACAGGTTGTGGATCTAAGTCCTTCCATGAATTTGCAGTGATAATATATTTAAAAATCTATGAATTTGCTCTTTAATTGTGAGCACACCAGAATGACTCCCGTGGAAAGATGTGCTCCTGCCCACATCACTCAATAGTCAAATAAACCTTACTTTCCTATTGCCAGCTACACAAAGTATAAAATTCTCTC